>BOPN01003052.1:122500-127500 GCA_017312705.2 Penaeus japonicus | reverse complement strand
GGAGGGAGGGAGATAGTATATGGGAAGAAGGAGAGAGGGAGATGAGAGCGGGAAGGAGAAGGAGTCGGTAACGATGAGGAGGGAGGGGGAAAGTGGTGGAAAAAGAAGGAGAAGGAGAAAGAGAAGGAGAAAGAGAAAGAGAAAGAGAAAGAGAGAGAAAGAGAGAGAGAGAGAAGAAGAGAGAAGAAGAAGAAGAAGAAGAGAGAGAAAGAAGAAGAGAGAGAGAGAGAAGAAGAAGAAGAGAGAGAGAAGAAGAAGAAGAAGAAGAGAGAAAGAAGAAGAAGAACAAGAGAAGGAGGGAGATGAAAGGAGGAAGAGGAGGGGGCAGAAGGCGAGGGAGGAGGAAGAAGAAGAGTGAAGAAACGCGGGATGCGTCAGGAGGGACCTTGGGGCTGTCATGGGTGGCCACACGCAGGCACATACATCTGCATTATTGGGGAACGCACGAGGTCCTTGCATACGCGGGCTGTCAGTCCGAACCGACGAAACAAGCAAGCAAGCAAACGAAAGAAGACCGATGTTCTCCCAGAGCCAGCACATGAGGTGCAGCGGAGGCGATTGGCGAGCGCGCCCTCGGGAGGCTATCTCGGGAAGCGAGTTCGTGTTGTGTGCATACTTCACACGCACACGCATGGCGGGCTCGCCTCAGTGCATACAAGCGCGGCGTAGCATCTGCTCCGCAGATCTGGCTTATCCTTATCCGCACACGCACACTCACGCTCACACACACACACACACACACACGCACACGCACACGCACACGCACACGCACACGCACACGCACACGCACACGCACACACACACACACACACACACACACACACACACACACACACACACACACACACACACACACACACACACACACACACACACACACACACACACACACACACACACACACACACACACACACACACACACACACACACACACACACACACACACAATCAATCAATCTCACATATACACGTGTGCAC
Organism: Penaeus japonicus; assembly: GCA_017312705.2. Lineage (NCBI taxonomy): Eukaryota > Metazoa > Arthropoda > Malacostraca > Decapoda > Penaeidae > Penaeus > Penaeus japonicus. Next base: position 126,520 of record BOPN01003052.1, on the reverse strand, counting down.
CTGTATATGCACGCATGCATGTGTGCACACTTACATAATCAGGAAGAAAAGTCGTAGAAATCCCGAAACAAGAAATGCCGAAAGCGGCCATCAGAGCGAGGCGACAATCAGTATGCATGACGCGTCTTCTCAACAGGGAAGTCGGGCGTAACTGTGCTTGGGCGGGAGGTTCGGGCAAGAAGTGTCTGTCTGATATTCGCTTCCAGGTACTGGTGGTGGTGGGGAGGTTTATGGAGGGGGGGGGGGGGAAAGAGAGAGAGGGGGAGGCTGAGGGAGAGAGAGGGAGAGGGAGAAAGAGAGAGCGAAAGAGAGAAAGAGAGAGCGAAAGAGAGAAAGAGAAAAAGAGAAAGAGAAAAAGAGAAAGAGAGAGAGAGAGAGATTGAGATTTAAGAGTAAGCACCACTAGACACAGCAGGCAGGCAGGAAAGGAAATAGGGGCGTCGAGTACGTGTATTTCTGTCTGCGTGTTAGTTTCAGTGCGAGTAGCGTTTTCCACTCGTACGTCGCTTGCCAAAAGGGGTCATCGTAGAGGTATTTATAACGCCAGTACTGCTCTCGAAGTCTTGCAAAGCACCTGTAATGAATGGAGGCGCGTGTCATTCCGTTAGTGGAGAATGAAGCGTGATGGTTTAACGAAGTTCAACGTTTGAATTTTGGCGAAGACCAGATCGAAAGTTTAGATTTGTCAAGTACATATGTTTTGGCGATTGACGGATTAAGGTAAAGATTAGTAGAAATTATGAATGACGAGAGAGTTTTATATAACTTGACATTCATAGTATGCGTTTCTTATGTCATTAAGTTAAACAACAGGATCCCCCCCCCCGTTCACATGTTAAATTTAATCTTGTTTACGCATTCCGTTGCGACATGTGTTTCGGTCAAGCGTTTTGTCTCTCGTAGAAACCGGGGGTCTTTCCGGTGATAAAAGTGAACGAGTCGGGAGAAGACGGTGTTTTGATTGCAACTAGAGGTTTGTTTACCCTTTATTGTGAATGGATTAGGCAAGTTAAGGTTTGGTTATGAGGAAAAGTTGTGTTTGCATTTTTTTTAAATATTAGTGTTAAGAGCGTCGTTGTCGAAAAAGTGGTGTAAGTAAACACAACACTAACGCACACGGAGACACTTCCGCGTGTAAGGAATGTGTACAACTCTTCTCCAACACAGCAGTGAGGGAGAGTTTGAAGGAGAGGGAAGGGGAGAAGAAGGGGAAGGGGAAGGGGAAGGGGAAGGGGAAGGGGGAAAGGGGAAGGGGGAAAGGAGAAGGGGGAAGGGGGAAAGGAGAAGGGGAAGGAGAAGAAGGAGAAGGGGAAGGGGAAGGGGAAGGGGAAGAAGGAGAAGGGGGAGGAGAAGGGAAGAGGAAGGGGGAAGGGAGAAGAGAGAAGAGAGAAGAGAGAGAAGGGAGAAGAGAGAAGGAGAAAGGAGAAGAGGGGAAGGGAAGGAAGGAAGAGGAAGAGGAAGAGGAAGAGGAAGAGAGAGGAAGGAAGGAAGGAAGGAAGAAGAAGAAGAAGAAGAAGAAGAAGAAGAAGAAGAAGAAGAAGAAGAAGAAGAAGAAGAAGAAGAAGAAGAAGAAGAAGAAAGAAGAATGATACAAAGACACCACCAAGCCGGCGGGAGGGACCTCCCCACGCCCCAAAAGCCTTGAGGGTACAAAGTCCAATTTTTTCACCCTCCGCGCCGCCCACCCACACGCCCGCCCGCCCGCCCGCTTGCATTATTGCTTGCTTGCTCCCCCACCAACTCGTGACCTTGAGGAGGAGGCAGTTGAAGTCTCTTGCTTCAGCCGATCCGACATTTCCCGACCGTGGCCGCGTCTCACGTGATTTCAAGGCCGTCTTCCGGCTTGGCTGCTCGGCGCTACCTGTCGGCCGATGGGGTGGGGGGGGGGTCCTTCTTTTGTACCTCCTCCACCTTCTTCTTCTGCTTCTGCTTCTTCTTCTTCTTCTTCTACTTCTTCTCCTCCTCCTCCTCCTCCTCCTCCTCCTCCTTCTCCTCCTTCTCCTTCTCCTTCTCCTTCTCCTTCTCCTTCTCCTTCTCCTTCTCCTTCTCCTTCTCCTTCTCCTTCTCCTTCTTCTTCTTCTTCTTCTTCTTCTTCTTCTTCTTCTTCTTCTTCTTCTTCTTCTTCTTCTTCTTCTTCTTCTTCTTCTTCTTCTTCTTCTTCTTCTCCTCCTCCTCCTCCTCCTCTTTCTCCTTCTTCTTCTTCTTCTTCTTCTCCTCTTTGTCCTCCTCCTCCTCCTCCTCCTCCTCTTTGTCCTCCTCCTCCTCCTCCTTGTTCTCCTCCTCCTCTTCCCCTCTCCCTCACCCCCTCCCTTCCCCTCTCTCCTACCTCTCTTCCTCGCCCTCCTACCACTTCCTCACCCCCCCCCCTCTTCTTAATGCAGTTTCCAAGCTGATTTTAGTTATTAGGGGGGGGGGGGTTAAGGGTGTGTGGGACCCTGAATAAAATCGGATTCAATTTGTTCTTCCACATTATTTTGATTTAAAAATTTTCCCACTTTATTATGTAATTATGATAGGCCTATATTTTAAAATTAAATGTAGGCTTACTGTGACATACAAGCCTGTCCCGTCAAGCCCGATGCCTTGTAAGGTCTTCACATAAGAAATGCTGACACTTCCAGTGATAGAGCCAGGGACTGAGCAGGGATAGAGCTAGATCCAGGGAACAGAGCCAGAGCTAGGGACAGAGCCAGGGAAGAGAAGCCAGGGACTGAGCCAGGGATTGGGCCATGGACAAGTTCAGTGACAGAGCCAGGGATATAGCCAGAGCCAGGGACAGAGCCATAGCCAGAGCCAGGTACAAATTTAGTGACAGAGCCAGGGACAGAGCCAGTGCCAGGGACAGAGCCAGAGCGGGAGACATGCCGAGCGCGAAGACGGAGTTCAAGAGCGAAGGTCACATGTGACGAAGGCAGCGGCGGGTCAAGCAGTCCTGCGTATCGTCAGGGAACACTCATTTGTTTACATCAGCACCCGACGCTCGTGTGGTGTAGTGTGTTTTGTTCTCATAGTACTTATTCTGTTTTTGAGATTATATTTTATTTATTTTATTTTTTTGCCTATAAGGTTGCGTTGACGAAGATGTGCTATTGTAAGGGGGGAAATATACTCTTTATTTTCGCTTTTATCGATTTTCTTTCTCAGTCTGTCTGTCTGTCTGTCTTTGCCACTGACCGGTAGACAGACAAAGAGGCCGGAAGACAGAGGTAGACAGACAAACAGACACAGTAATACAGATATAATCAGAAATATAAATGCATACAGACAGATAAACAGATACACAATAAAACCGATATAATCATAAAGACAGTAGAGATAGTCATAGAGACAGACATGCAAACACACGGACCCACTTACCGGCGCACACAAAGCTGACAAATAAACAAACAAACAAAGAGACATACAGACCGGATCAATTAGCAAGCAGCATGCATGCACAACAGAGGATCAATGCAATGCAACGTAGACTGCTTGCAAAGCCTTCTTGCAGACAGGAACTTCTGGTTTGCTATTTGCTTAGTAAGTTCTGAGCCGGTTCTTCTGCAGACCATGAACTTTGGCATCTCTCTCTCTCTCTCTCTCTCTCTCTCTCTCTCTCTCTCTCTCTCTCTCTCTCTCTCTCTCTCTCTCTCTCTCTCTCTCTCTCTCTCTCTCTCTCTCTCTCTCTCTCTCTCTCTCTTTCTATCTATCTCTCTTTCACCCCCTTTTCCCTCCCCTCCCTCTCCTTTCCTTCTCTCTTTTTCACCTCTCCCCTTCTCTCCACCCTCTCCTTCTCCTTCTCCCCTTCGCCATTTCTCCCCTATCCTTTTTCTTCTCTCCTTCTCCCCTTTTACCCTCCCCTCCCTCTCATTCTCTTCCTTTCTCCCTCTCTCCCTCTCTCCCTCTCTCCCTCTCTCCCTCTCTCCCACCCTTTCCCAAATAATTTTCGCCTTCTCTTACCCCTTCTACGTGACTGTGTTTGTGTAAATGTATACTGTAGATGACCAAGTATGAATGTGCGTGATGATGTTTATACGAGCT
>BOPN01003052.1:110000-115000 GCA_017312705.2 Penaeus japonicus | reverse complement strand
CCCCCCTCCCCCTCCCCCCCGCAGGTGCACGGCGAGGACGGGCTGGAGTCTGTGCTGGCGGAGAGCGTCATCTTCGCGCTGCTGTCGGAGCGGCGCCTCGGCCCGCGCCTCTACGGGGTCTTCCCGGGCGGCCGCCTCGAGCAGTTCATCCCCGTGAGTTGTATTCAAGGGCGCGGCCGATGCACGCCCTTCTTAGTAGTATTGTTGTTGTTGTTGTTGATATTATTGTTATTATTATCTTTGTTATTCTTCTTCTTATTATTATTATGATTGTTATTATTATTACTGTTATTATTATTGTTATTATTATTATTATTATTATTGTTATTATTATTATTTTTATTGTTATTATTATTATTATTATTGTTATTATTATTATTTTTATTGTTATTATTATGATTATTATTGTTATTATTATGATTATTATTATTATTATGATTATTATTGTTATTATTATGATTATTATTATTATTATGATTATTATTATTATTATGATTATTATTGTTATTATTATGATTATTAATATTATTATTATCATTATTATTATCATTATCGTGAGTCTCCCAACCTGCTTTCGCTTTGCTTGAGAAAAAAAAAATCAAACAATAGATTAGCTGCAACGTCTAACGAATGAATAAATGTCAGCAGAGCGGAAGAAAAGAGTGAAATAAGAAAAAAAAGAAAAAAAGAAAAACTTTCGAAATTCGATATACTTATTTCCTCCGAGATCTTGTCGCGCGACGGCCGGGCGGGCGGGGGCCCGGTTGCAGCCAAATGTCACTCGCTCGCTCTCTCTCGCTCGCTGCTCCGTCAGGGGAAGAACTCTCGAAGGGCATCTGCGGGCCTCTCTTTCGCTCTTTCGCTCTTTTGCTCTATGTCTCTTTTAATCTTTCTCTCTTTTGCTCTATGTCTCTTTTACTCTTTCTCTCTTTCGCTCTTTTTCTCTTTTGTTCTTTCTCTCTTTCGCTCTTTCTATCTTTCGCTCTTTCTGTCTTTTGCTCTTTCTCTCTTTTGCTTTTTCTCTCTTTTGCTTTTTCTCTTTTTTGCTCTTTCAGTCTTTCGCTCTTTCTGTCTTTTGCTCTTTCTCTTTTTTGCTCTTTCTCTCTTTTGCTCTTTCTCTCTTTTGCTCTTTCTCTCTTTCGCTCTTTCTCTCTTTCGCTGTTTTTGGTCTTTTTCGCTATCAGTCATTTTCTCTTTCGTACTTTCTATCTCGATCTCTTTCTCTTTCAATCTTTCTCTCATTCGGTCTTTTTTTTCTTTTAGTCTTTCTCTCTCCCCTTCTTCCTCCCCTCTCCCTTTCCCTTTCCCTTTCTCCCTCCCTGTCTTTCTCCCTCTCCCTCCCTCTCTCTCCCCTTCTTCCTCCCCTCTCCCCCTCTCTCACTCCCTCTCTCTTTCTCTCTTTTCCTCTCCTCTCCTCTCCTCTCTCTCGCTCTCCCAGAGAATCAGACCATGAGACACAGACAGACATACATCCAAACAAAGACACAGAGAGAAGCAGACAAACAGACCAGACTAAATCACACACACATACACACAAACGCATACGTACACGCACACGCACGCGCACGCACACGCAAACGCAAACGCACACGCACACGCACACACACACACACGCACACGCACACACACACGCACACACACACGCACACACACACACACACACACACACACACACACACACACACACACACACACACACACACACACACACACACACACACACAATCCTTCGACGCCCGAAAGGTCAGAGGAGGACCTTTCGGGGAAGAGAGGGAAATGGACAGAGAGAGAGAGAGAGAGAGAGAGAGAGAGAGAGAGAGAGAGAGAGAGAGAGAGAGAGAGAGAGAGAGAGAGAGAGAGAGAGAGAGAGAGGAGAGGGAGGGAGGAGGAAGGAGGAAGAGGGAGGAGGAAGGAGGAAGGAGGAAGAGGGAGGAGGGAGGGGATGAGGAGGATGGGAAGGAGGATGAGGATGAGGATGAGGGGGGAGGGAGAGGAGAGGGAGGGAGAGGAAGAGGGAGAGGGAGAGGGAGAGGGAGAAGGAGAGGGAGAGGAGAGGGAGGGGGAGGGAGGGGGAGGGAGGAGGAGGGAGGAGGAAGAGGAGGAGAAGGGGAGAGGAGAGTGAGAGGGAGAGGGAGAGGGAGGGGAGGAGGAGAAGGGGAGGGAGAGTGAGAACTTTTAGATTTGAATAAAAGGATGATTTTTCATGGCGAAGGGGATTACCCCGTTTGATCTCAATTGATAAAATCGTATTTCGTCAGTTTCTTTTTATAATTTAAATCTAGACTAAGCATTCTTGCTTAAAAGGGAAATAAAAAAAAGGAAAATGCACATAACCTATCACGGTGACTTGAAAGTTCATGACTGCAATTTAAACCTGGAATTTCGCACATAGACAAATATCCGTACTTTATATACTCATGTATGTTAGATAATGTGTCATCTTATGCACATATATATAAATAGAATAGATACTTCGACAGGATGACGGACGGATTGAAATATAGGAAAGGTGGGTGAGACGGAGACGGAGAGATGGATGGATAAATGTTTATTTATTTATAAGACAAGAAGAAGGAGGAGAAGAAGAAGAAGGAAAAGGAGAAGGAGAAGGAGAAGGAGAAGAAGTGGAAGAAGAGGAAGAAGAAGAAGAAGAAGAAGAAGAAGAAGAAGAAGAAGAAGAAGAAGTGGAAGAAGAAGTGGAAGAAGAAGAAGAAGAAGAAGAAGAAGAAGAAGAAGAAGAAGAAGAAGAAGAAGAAGAAGAAGAAGAAGAAGAAGAAGAAGAAGAAGATGAAGAAGGGAAAGGAGAAGAAGATGGAAAGGAGAAGAACAAGAACAAGAACAAGAAGGAAAAGAAAAAGAAAAAAGAAAAAAATGTAGCAATAAGATGACCCTCTTTTACTTACTCCTTCTTGTTCGGGCCAAAGGCAAAGATTCTTGTGGGACCGGATGCCCTTCCTGACGTCAACCGTGGTCCAGCTCAAGTCCCACGGTTGACATTAGGAAAGACAGAGAGACGGAGAGAGATAGAGGCATAGACAGAGATTGAGAGAGAGAGATTGAGATTGAGCTGTCCCGTAAATCAGTAAGTGAAGAAGAGAAGTGTAATAAACCTGTTGACTTTTTGTTCATTTAAAAAAAGAACAACATAAACGACTTACCTGTTTTAGACTAGGAAATCTCATGCGACATTCGATCCAAAGTGTATCACTATCATTATGATATTTCTTACTTTTTAAATTATTTGTTAGCAGACATGTTTGTTAGTTCCACACGTATTTATTTTTAGCACATATTAAATATCAATATCTTCCATTTTAATCGACACATGAAAGGGACGAGTATAAGCCCGGGCGAAGAGCAAAGGAATGTCAATGGGTGGAGGGGGTAAGTGACTAGGGGGAGGGGGGGAGTACGTGACTAGGGGGGTGGGGGGCTACGTGACTAGGGAGGAGGGGACCAGGAGTGGGATGGAGGGGGGGGGCGTGATTGGGGTGAGAGGGGGGCGTGACTAGGGGCGAGGGGGTAAGTGACTGGGGGGAGAGGGGGAGTACGTAACTAAGGGGGAGGGGACTAGGAGTGGGATGGAGGGGGGGGGGGCGGGGCGTGACTAGGGGGGAGGGGGGAGAGGGGAGTACGTGACAAGGGTGGAGGGGACTAGGAGTGGGGTGGGGGGGGGGTTATGGGGTAGGGTGCGCCGGTATTGATTACAGATTAATTGGAATCACGTTCTATGGGAGCGATTCGAGTGTGTAGGGGGACAGGCAGGCCCGGGACACGTCTGCTCGAAATTTTAACGGTTTTCTTTCACCTTCTGCTTTATCGTCTTTTTGTTTATTATTGTTCGTAGTAGTAATATTATTGTTATTATTATTATTATGATGTTGATTATTATTGATATTATTTTGATATTATCATTATTATTATTGTTGTTGTTGTTGTTATTGTCATCATTTTTTTATAATTGTTATCATTATACTTATCGTCATCATTATGATTAATATTATTGATAATAGTAATAGCATTATTACTGTTATCATTATCATTATCATTGTTACTATTATCATTTCCACACTATTATTCCCGAGTACAATCTACGAGTCAATTTTCACTTTCTTTTTTGGGGGGTTCCGAGTTCGTTATAAAGAAGGTAGGCCTATGAATTTCACACGTGAAGATCGTTGCGAGTGACAAGGACACAGCACCTCCTTGCATCCGGTTCTGTTGCGCGCCCCGTTGCTTCATGTTGCAAGGAAGAATAGAAGCAGTTTTGTCCTCATGGGGTCCTTTGTGGAATGCAGGGGGGGGGGGGGGGGGCCGGCGCGGGCACACACGCTCTCGCCTCTTTCTGTCTCTTCTCTTGTTTTTTTTTATCCTTCTCCTCCCCCTCCTCCTCCTCCTCCTCCTCCTCCTCCTTCTTCTTCTTCTTCTTCTGCTTCTTCTTTTTCTTCTCCTTCTCCTTCTCTTCTTCTTCTTCTTCTTTTTTCTTCTTCTGCTCTTTTTCTTCTCCTCGCCCCCCCCCTCCTCCTCCTCCTCCTCCTCCTCCTCCTCCTCCTCCTCCTCCTCCTCCTCCTCCTCCTTCTCTTGCAGCTGCTCCTCCTCCTCCTCTTCCAGCCCCTCGTCCTCCACCTATCTCCCCACCTCCTTCTTCTCCTCTTGCTCCTAATCCTCCTCCTCCTCCCCCCTCCTCCTCCTCCTCCTCCTCATTATTCTCCTTCATTTTTGCTCTCTTCATTCTGAATCCTTTTCCCCCGTCGCCCCTGGTCCTTCTGGGGAAATATCCAAAGATTCCCGGGTTAAGACGCAGACCCTGTTGCAACATCGAAGACTCGAAGCCTTTTGACTTCCTTTTGCAACCGCCGTCACCATTTGCAACCGACGTCATCGCCGGTGATTCCTTGGAAGTTTGGGGCTTTTTAGCTTTTTAAGACGTCGACGCCAAGGACAAAAGGATAACTACATCAGCCGCTGCAACAACAACAATAACAACAAACTCGAGCAAT
>BOPN01003052.1:92500-105000 GCA_017312705.2 Penaeus japonicus | reverse complement strand
AGGAGGAGGGGAAAGAGAGGGAGGAGGAGGAGGAAGAGAGAGAGGAGGTAGAGGAAGAGAGGGAGGAGGAGGAGGAAGAGAGGGAGGAGGAGGTAGAAGAGAGCGAGGAAGAGGAAGAGAGGGAGGAGGAGGGGAAAGAGAGTGAGGAGGAGGTAGAGGAAGAGAGGGAGGAGGTAGAGGAAGAGAGGAGGGAGGAAGAAGAGATAGAGAGGGGGAAGGAGGCAGAGAAAGAGAGCGAGAACGTGAACGTGAACGAATAGAAGGAAAGAAGGAGAGATAGGAGAAAAGGAAGGAAAGAGAAAAGAAAAGGAGAGAGAAAAGAAAGAGCGCGTGGTGGTAGGAGAAGAGGGATGGGGACAAAGAGAGAAAGAAGAGAAAGATACGTAATATTAAAGATGCATGGAGAGAATGGGAAAAGAGTTGAGATAAAAGGTTAAATGAAATAGTAAGACAAGATAAGTGAAAGTATAACAAGTTTGAGAGAAGGAGAGAGGAAGAGAGAAGGAGAAAGAGAAAAAGAAAAAGGAGTATAGAAAACTCGAGCAGGAAACAGGCTCGGTGCTTTTACTCTAAAAATAAAACAAAATATGCCTTTCACTACATCTCTCGATCTCTACCTTTACATGATAACCCCCCCCCCCACACACACCCACCCCCTCCTCATCCCCTTCTCACTCCCTCCTTACCCCCTCCCCACTCCCTCCTTACCCCCTCCCCACTCCCTCCTTACCCTCTCCTCACCCTCTCCTCATCCCCTCCTCACCCCCTGCCCTTTATCCAGCTCCGGCTATTGATCAAACACATGATGTTCTATTTTTAGCCCGCTCGACATTTTTCCAGAAGGGAAACCATTTCTGTTTTGTATTGCTGGGCTGAAGGAGCAGGCAGGCAGGCAGGCAGGCAAGCAGGCAGACAGGCAGGCAGACAGGCAGGCAGGCAGGCAGGCAGGCAGGCAGGCAGGCAGGCAGGCAGGCAGGCAGACAGACAGACAGACAGACAGACAGACAGACAGACAAACAGACAGACAAACAGGCAAGCAGACAGACATACAGACAGGCAGACAGACACAGACAGACAGACAGACAGACAGACAGACAGACAGACAGACAAACAGGCAAGCAGACAGACATACAGACAGGCAGACAGACAGACAGACAGACAGGCAGACAAACAGACAAACAGACAGACAAACAGGCAAGCAGACAGACATACAGACAGGCAGCCAGACAGACAGACAGACAGGCAGACAGACAGACAGACAGACAGACAGACAGACAGACAGACAGACAGACAGGCAAGCAGACAGGCAGGCAGGCAGGCAGGCAGGCAGGCAGGCAGGCAGATAGACAGACATACAGACAGACAGACAGACAGACAGGCAGACAGACAGACAGACAGACAGACAGACAGACAGACAGACAGACAGACAGACAGACAGACAGACAGACAGACAGACACAGACAGACAGACAGACAGACAGACAGACAGACAGACAGACAGACAGACAAACAGGCAAGCAGACAGGCAGGCAGGCAGGCAGGCTGGCAGGCAGGCAGGCAGGCAGGCAGGCAGGCAGGCAGGCAGGCAGGCAGGCAGGCAGGCCGATAGACAGACATACAGACAGGCAGGCCGATAGACAGACATACAGACAGGCAGGCAGACAGACAGACAGACAGACAGACAGACAGACAGACAGACAGACAGACAGACAGACAGACAGACAGACAGACAGACAGACAGACAGACAGACAGACAGACAGACAGACAGACACACACACACACACACACACACACACACACACACACACACACACACACACACACACACACACACACACACACACACACACACACACACACACACACACACACACACACACACACATACGTACACACATACATACACACGCGCGCACACACACACACAATGTACACACAGCCACTTGCACATTCAGAAACACAGATAGACATACAGTTACTAATCTTAGTATGAAGATATGTTTCTTAAAGGTAATACTATACCAAGAGGGAGGGAAGGGGAAGGTTAAGGGAAAGGAGAAAAGGAAAGGGAAGGGAAAGAGAAAGGGAAGGGGAAAAGGAAAGGGAAGGGGAAAGGGAAAGGGATGGGGAAAGGGAAAGGTAAAGCAAGAGGGAGAGGGAGAATTGAGGGAAAAAAGGGAGAGAGATAAAAACAGTAATAAAGCAAAAAAACTAATATTTTAAAGGGAGAGCTTCCATTTTAACAAGAGCATTATCTTGCAGGCACGTTCCCTCTTCACCTCAGAGCTGGCAGACCCCAACCTGTCTGCCATTATCTCCACCAAGATGGCCCGCATCCATGCCCTCAATGTGCCTATCAGCAAGGAACCCTCTTGGATTTGGAACACCATGGATAAGTAAGGAAGGGCCAAGCAAGGCTTCTGTCTCTTTTTCAATTTTTGCTGATAGCTGTGTGCATTTGGACACTCACTCACACACACACACACACGCACACGCACACGCACACGCACACGCACACGCACACGCACACGCACACGCACACGCACACGCACACACGCACACACACACACACACACACAGGTTTTTGTATGTGTCTGTAGTGTAATGTAAGCGGTAACAGTGAGCATAGTCATATTTCATCCTGTATGTTGTCACCCTTAATTAAAGGTCTTATTTCATGAAAAAAATGCTAGGATCACCAACCCAAAACTTTTTCTTAAGAGCAAAATGAATGACTGCACTTTTATCCTGAGAGAACTGCGTTGGGCGCGTACAATAAATTTCTTACAGTTATTGTATTTCCTTCCAGATGGCTGAAATCCAGTCAAGAATTCCTAAATAACAGATCAGAGAGTGACAGAGAAGATGCCCAGAAAATTGCAAAACTACAACAGTTTAACTTCCAGAAAGAGATGGATTTCCTGCGTAAAATCGTAGCAAAGGTTCAGTCACCGGTAGTATTCGCACATAACGACATGCAGGAAGGTAATATCTTGCTCAATACAAATGCCAAGAAGAGAGATGATCAAGTGTGCCTCATTGACTTTGAGTATTGCTCATATAATTACCGTGGCTTCGACGTGGCCAATCACTTCTGCGAGTGGGTTTATGAATACAAACTCCCGGTTGATCCATACTTCACCGTGGCTCGAGAGAACTATCCCGGAAAGGACAAACAGGTAAGAGAATACTGTCTTAATGTATAAATAATGTCATTTTTCAAAATTCATCTCGATTTTTAATTTAACTCATTCTTGGACACAAAAGCTTTGGAAAGGTTTTTGCATATGGGAAATTAAGGTTCATCCAGAGGTATTAATGACAAATTATACTTTAGTGATCTCCTCTAAGTAATGAATGTTATTACAATCACATTCAGCATATAATTTTGAACTTATTCATTCAATATGCCTTGTGTCTGTGGCTAATCTCATTTCATCCCATTAAAGTATTATCTCTAGAGGAGCTATAGATATCCAGGGTGGCCAGTTTGAAGTGATATTTTTTATCATTATTGATCAAAGGGATAGGAGTCTCAGTGAAAGACATGAAGCTGACTTACTGATCCAGAGCTTCTAACCATGACAACCTAAACTACTTGCATATTTAAACATATATTTATTCTTTTAGTTATGATGACCTAGTATACCAAATGCTAATTTGAATCACTTTGATGATATACTGTATGTAGCCTCTTATTTCTTTTTCACTTATAACATTAGAATCACAAATTAGTAGTAATTTTGATAAATTTAGGGTAATGAATGTACCATTATTTTCCAGTTATTCTTCATAAGATCCTATTTGGAGGCATATGAAGCCGCAAGGAGACGAAAGGTAGTACAGCCCACAAATGCCAACGAGGAATTACACCCAGTCTCCTCGTAAGTACCAGGTGTATTCTTCTCGGTTCGTTTTTTGCCATGGACAGTAACTTTTAGGTTCTTGAAATTATTGGTAAGTTTACATTGGTAGGTCTTTTGTCTTAAATAAGCTGATATGTCTTAGAGATTTTTCTTTTGTTTTTTTATTCATTGGGTATCATTTAGAAGGTTTTACACTTACAGATGTACATATTGATAAAATAACACTTGATTTATTTCTGTTTGGACAGAAGATTTCATTTTTAAAATGCCATTCCAAGAATGACATTGACTCTGCTGTCTATTTTTGTTTTTTTTATCATTACCATATCCTTGTCCTATGCTCATGACAACTATCTTTCTTATAGCCCTGCTTCAAGAGGTGAGAGCACTTCTTGTACATATTTATGTAGACTTCTTGTTAGGTTATAGACTGATATGATGAGTGAATTAAGTTAGCATACAAGTTCGTAGTTCTCTTATTCTGGTCTGTGATTTCACTATACAAGTAAGGGAATAGGAATCAAGCGTCCCTCTATTTGTTCGAATTCTGATGATGATCGTAACATAATTTTTTTAGGAATCTGTGAATTTGAATAAAAACTCATGAATCATTGGTCAGGTTGTTAGAGCAGGTTGATTCTCAAATCACTTTGCTCATGTACGGAAATCCTTCATGATTAGATTATAAGCAAACATATATGAGCTGTATAATGGAAATATAGATATGTGGCTAATGGTTATAGATGTATGGCTATAATTACAAAGATTTTATAGATATTATTTTTAGGAGCACCTTTTGCATTTATAGTCTAGATGGTATGTCTGTCAACATTTGGTTATGTTTTTTATTGATATGTCAGCAGTGTCTTTTCCGAGAATGGAGAGTCATAGTGAATGACTCTTTATAGGTTTTACATTATTAAAAAAGAATAAAAAAATAATATGCATGTTGGTTGTGGCTAGGGAATGTACAAATAAATTTAAGAATATGATATAGAATAGTTTAGGATATAATATTGATGTGGATAACATGATAACATGTTCTCTTAAAAGAGTTTAGATAGGATAGAGGGTTTAGCTAGCTTACCTGTCGTAATAATTGCCTTGGTACATCATTTGGTGCACAGAGGATGCCCCGCTGACATAAAGTAGCCGAGAAGGGAAGCCGTCAGGGGACATCCTTTGGATCTCATGACTGTAATGGCTTCATTTTAGTTGCCGAGCAATGCTGGGATTGGGAAGGGTGTCTGCTTGGAGGCTAGCCCAGAGAAATCCCAAAGACAAGGTGGAGGGTGAGTGCAGCTTCGTGCTCTCACACTTGACTTGTTTTTAACATGTATATGTATATATAACTTTCGTGACAATCCCTGTGTTACTTGATATGATGATAGATTGTATTTGATAGACAGTTTTTTTCTTTTTTGTTTTTGTCTGTACTTGATAAGGAGGAGTTAATTTTCGATAACAGCATTTTATGTGATTTGCTTCGTAGAATGTCCTGTCACTGATTTTGTTGTGAGGAATTCCATTCTGGAATAAGTCAATAGGACTCAGTGTTTGACATTTCCACTGTTTTTTTTTTACAAGTGAAACATTTATGTCTTAACAATGTGCTGTCAAGTTGAATGTGTGGATTATCTAAAAAGACCATGACATGAATTCCCTTCTTATTTTAGGCCTTCTTGTTGAGTGGTTAGCAGAACTTGACCTTTTATTGACATTTGCAACCTGTCCCTTTCAATAAGTGCACCCTCTAACAATAACCAAATGTATTTGCTTTGTAAATACACATCAGACGGGGGTTTTGACAGTTTGTCTGAATCTGGCGTGACCTGGCTTTGGCTTATATTGCCTAACATTTTCTTATTTGACTTTACTTGATATTATACATAGCTTCTAGCAGACTTATTTGAAACAGCATTGGTAGTATTTAGTGCCATAGGATGTATTTCATTACTGTAAATACTTGCCGAAGTTTATTATGAATAAACTGTTTATGATATGCAACTAAACTTGACACTATAACACAATATTATGTAAGAGTGCATTACATTTTTTAGGATCATTCCCCCCAAAAAAAACAAGAAAAATCATGATGGAATTTTTCTGTAGTTTGAGATATGTATTAGCAGAATATTATCAAAAGTGCTTTTTAGAAATAAAAATCAAGTAAGAAATTAAAAAAAAGATCCAGATATTAAGAATCTGGTGGAGCTTGTGCATGTCTCCTGTATAGCTACTCTCTAAGTTTGATGCATGATCCCCTTTTGATGATAGCTGATCCCTGCGTTTCATTAACACTAGGACCAGTATTTGGTGCTGTGCGCCTGCTTGCGGTACTCAAGCTTTCAGAGGCAACAGGTGTGAAGTGTTTAATTTTATCTTTTTTTGTGCACCTGCTTGCATGGTAGATCTGTTGAGTAGAGTTTGCTGCACTCTGACTGATGCTTGGTAGGGTTCCTTGTCTTTTTCTGATGCACTTATTGGTGTGATAGAAATTGCATTACTTCACTAGGTTGGATCTTGATTTATCTTTGTGTATGATTCAGTGTTACAAGTGTTGAAAAGTTGAATTTCCATCAGGGTTCATATACCATTAAATACTGTAATATTTTATGATTTAGGAAGTACTGATTGTCACCCAAATGTTAAATGTTATTCAAACTGTATGCCAAAGTAATTTTTTTAGTTATACCCTCCATCATGAGACCTACCTCAGAAAAAGGGGCTGATATATTCCGGTATTTAACCCAGTGATAGCGGATGGCATGATTAGATGCATATGGTACCGTCCCAAACAATGTAAACTCGCCATCCGACTGTATACATATTTTATTAAAACTGCGACCAATGGTTGATAAGTGGCTAAAAGAGATAGCCGCTGAATGCATAACCTTTTAAGTGACCCCCTTAACAGATGATGGTTTGGTTTTCCCGCTGGGTGACGCAAATATCACATCATAGTTTGGTTGAGCCTTCATGCCAGGTGACGGGATGTGTAACGGCTGGTCATTGCCTCAGAGTGCAAACAGCCCGGGGCACTAGGCATAGGCCTATCTCGTCTCAATGTATAGATTATTGCCAGAATAATGGAAATGATGCTATTGCTAATATTGAAGGAAAAATAAAGAAACTTGAATTGATAAGTAGATAAGATAAAATCTGGAGTCCAGAAGTAAAATTTGTGAGATTAAATGCTAGCCAAAATAATTTGAATTCTCTAAACAGTCGTCTTGGTTTCCTGGATCAGCATTGAACTGGTTTGCTTTTTACAATCCATAGATTTGCAAGAGGAAAAGTAATTTGTGCTATGTTGTTTATACTCAATAAGTATGATGATTTTTATATTTCAAAAATATACATTTTGTTCTTTACAAATGTGAATATATGATGGGTTCATGGAACTTAGAGTCATAGTAATATTTAGCTTTCTTAAAATTCTGATTGAGTATTGGTTTATTCTGCTGTAGCATTCATTTTATTTATATATGCAGAATTTTTTTTATCTTCTATGTATTTGATATAGTAAATTGCTAGTTCATATATACACTGTTAACTGTTATATTAGCTTTTTCACTCGTAGATGGCTCCACAAGTATATTCCGAGCTCAGTAGGTTTAACATATGCCAACAAAAATCACTATATGAAGTAAATGTTTGTGATTTTTAGAAATTCACGTATAATGAATGGTTACCATTAGTCCATAGAGATGGGATGCAGAATGAACTCATTATCAACTAAAATGTACAAGATTATTGTCTTCATTTTTAGCTGCTAATTTGGATAGCAAAAGAACCTGCATATTTCATTGTCTTCCTCACTTGTATTCTTTATTACCTAACACCACACATTATTAGTATTTTAAGAATTGTCTCTGACACCTTTCACATTAAAGCACAGTCATGTTGATCTGAATTGTTGATTATGTTTGATGTTTGAGATTGATACTTAATTTTATATATATACATATATATATATATATATATATATATATATATATATATATATATATATATATATATATATATATATATATATATATAAATATATATTTTCTCTTTCTTTCTCTCTCTCTCTCTCTCTCTCTCTCTCTCTCTCTCTCTCTCTCTCTCTCTCTCTCTCTCTCTCTCTCTCTCTCTCTCTCTCTCTCTCTCTCTTCTTTCTCTCTTCTCTTCTTTCCCTTTTCCCTCTTTCTCTCTCTTTTTCTCTCTCTCTCTCTCTCTCTCTCTCTTTCTCTTTCTCTCTCTCTCTCTCTCTTTCTCTCTTTCTCTCTCTCTCTTTCTCTCTCTCTCTCTCTCTCTACGGGGGGGGGGGGGGCGGGCAGTATGGAGTAGGGGGGGTTAAAAAGGATGGAGGGAGGAGGGGGAGGGGGGATAGGGTTAAACAGGAGCGGACTAATACAAAGGTCAGGGATACCCAGGGTTCAGCAAACTTTAAATGGATGAGAATTCTCTCTCTCTCTCTCTCTCTCTCTCTGTCTCTCCGTATGGGTGTCTAGTATATTTGAGCGTTGTTATCTCTTTCTTTATTTGTTTGTCTTCTGTCTTTTTTTTTTTGTCTTCTCTTTTTTTTATTTGTTTCGTCGTTTTGCTTTCTTCTCCCTTATCCCATCCTTCACTTTCCCGCGTAGTCTCCCCTTTGCTCTGTGCTTTGGCCCTCGTTCGAGTTTCTCAGGCAGTTAATCAGGCTGACCTTTGGATCTTGGCAACACTGATTTTTTAATGCTTTATATTTCTCCGTTATTAACGCCTTTTTTCTCTTTTTTTCCTGTCTGTCCGTCTCTCTCTCTCTCTCTCTCTCTCTCTCTCTCTCTCTCTCTCTCTCTCTCTCTCTCTCTCTCTCTCTCTCTCTCTCTCTCTCTCTCT
Source organism: Penaeus japonicus (assembly GCA_017312705.2). NCBI lineage: Eukaryota > Metazoa > Arthropoda > Malacostraca > Decapoda > Penaeidae > Penaeus > Penaeus japonicus. The sequence continues at coordinate 96,268 of BOPN01003052.1, read as the reverse complement.
CTCTCTCTCTCTCTCCCTCTCCCTCTCTCTCTATGTCTCTCTCTTTCTCTTTCTCTGTCTCTCTCTCTTTCTCTCTCCTTTTTTTCTTTAACCATAACTGAATATGAACCATCTCTTTTCAGGGTGAATATCCTCAGCCAGAACAACAGAATGATGAGCAACATGGCAGCCCCGCCCCACCCTGCGGAAGACAAGCTCCTCGCTGAGGTCGAGGTCTTCAATCTGGTATCTCACCTCTTCTGGTCTCTGTGGTCCATCGTCCAGAGCCAGGTCTCCACCATTCCCTTCGGATACTCCGTAAGTGTGACTTTTAGCATCGGTTTGGCTGCGTACTGCGGAGAGTGTGATTATTGGTGTTGTCGTTAGTGTGACTTGATGTACTCAAAGTAGGTTTTTTATTCTTAGTAGTTAGGCTGGATATACTGAAAGTAAGAAAGTCAGATTTGCTGGATATGTTGTGTGTTTTTGTTACTAATCTGGCTGGATGTAGTTATTATTAATTCTTTTCCTTTAACTTTATCAACACTGCTTTCCAAAGATGCACTTAAACAGGCATGGAATCTAAGGCAAAATATTGATAAGTAAATGAGTGAAAAAGAATTGCATTTTGTGTATTGCAGGATTATGCTGTTGTCAGAATGGATCACTACATGGAGGACAAAGCGAACTTAAACGTTGACCTCATCAGCAAGCGCAAATCAGATGCAATGTCTGAAGATGAATAGAATGCAGATAAGAGGCAGAAGAAGAAAAATGAAAAAAAAAAAAAAACGATTGTCTTGAAAGTATCAGATATCTTATGCGTGATATTTTGCAAGCCATTTTGTACAACATGGCTGGTGCTGTGCCCTCTTAGCATGTAAGGATATGATCACTCTAAGTGGTAATACATTACATACATAATACATTCCATATAAAACATTAATACATAACACAAGAAATTAATACATTAGTACATTACACAAAATAAGAACATATTTCTTGACACACTATACATTACATGATACATAATATTGTCACTGAGAGTACGTGAAGCTAACCATCTCAATTGTAATGGTGTACCTGAGGTTCTTTGCAGATCTGCTTGTGCAATCATTTTGTGATGGAATATGCCTGGATTATGAAATAATAAACCTCATGACAGAGATAAAATTGTACACCTGTTACACGCAGAGCTTTGTTGCGGAGACCAACTGGGTGCTGTGATGTACATTATTGCTCTGTGATGTCTTGTTACAGTTCATTTTGAGATTGAGTTTCATGTATGAACAGTCCTTTCTTGTATATAATATGTAAAATGTACAATCTGTTTTTTTGTAACTTTGTTGGAAAGGTGTTGGTATTTGGTAACTATTGTGCCGAAGTGCACTCATATTTGACGAAAGGCAATGTTCGCCAAGTGCAGTCAGTGATATACATAAGGTGGTTCTTGCCTAAACTAAGCAGCTTTTTGAATACAGTATTGATGAGAACAAATTATATCTTTATACTGATGTAACCAATGTGACTTCAGAATGCATTGTCAGTTTTCCCAAGTGTACTGAAAATATTGTGTTCAGATGTAAGTATTCACTTTATGGAATTGTAATGAACTTTAGACTTGATTTCAAATTCTTAAAACACTAACTTGAATAACTCTTCCTTTCACATGGTATCATGATATTCTTTTTAGTGTATCCCATTCTACTGAATGATCTTATTGAATGAAATTCTTTTTAAAGCTACAGTGCTGACCTGAGAGGTTGGCAATTTATCATGATACTTTTGTTTCAGATAACTTTCAGAAAATCTTGAAAGAATATTTGTTTGGAAGTTGTTTTTGCTCATATGGCATATGAAGATTTTTGTTACTAGAATGTCAGTGACATTGTTTTGGGGTTTATATAATGTGTATCATTTATATATGTTGCCATTACTTGTTTTGTACAATGGATTTGTGATTTTTCAAGTTATTTTTATATTTGATGAAATGTGATTTTATGTCAGTGCCCAATAAGAACATTTTTATGTAATTGTTGTTATATTAAATGTTATGCTTAGAACTTTTAAATAAAGTATCTGTAGATATGATTTCTATACTTGTTTATATGTTCAGGAATAATATTTGTGTGACAAATGCATTAGAATACTTTAAATGCTGCACTTCAAAATTATTGATTTCAAAATTATAGCAAATTGTGATGGATTAAAATACGAGTGACTTATGCATATATGCCTTTCTGGTAAGCAAGATTTATCACTAGAGAAAAAGAAATGAAAAGAAGGCAAAATTTGGCAAGAGTTTATCAAGGTTAGCATAGGTGAAACTATGATGTGAATACAATGCTATGTTCCTAATCTTCAGATTAGCTATTCAGCCTAGTGATCTTGTTTCTACTGTGTTATTAAAAGGTACCTTCTCTGTTTGCAAGTTTTGACTAGAGAAAAGAAGCAATATATTTGCGTATTCTTGATATACGGAAATATATTCAGTTTTCAGGAAGGATGAATTTCCGTTATCAATGAAGAAAAAGGGAAAGGGACTCATTGCACTCGTTGTTTTAAATTTGAAATATATTTTTTTGATTTTCATTATGTATCATTACATAATTTACATATTTTACATATTTTATGTGAAGGAATGTGTTATTACTGGTCACTATTTTTATAAAAAAAGAAAAAAAAAAGAAAAAAAAATCTTAAAGGAGAATAATTATCTTTGACAACTAACAGTAATTTTCACTTTAATGAAGGTGGGTGTTAGATTAACGCTCCTCGTTGATATCCATTTTCATTACATCACACATCTCATAATAATAAGTTTAATTCTGTTCCAGATTGTCTTTGAGTGTTCTCAGCGCACTTGGATTATTGAAGAGAAATGTTTGTGGATTTTAGTGGCTAATGATTATTGCATTTCTTTTCAGTATTTGATTTTTATTTTAAACTAGGATATAACATGGTAGAGAGGGAAGACTTATGAAGCAATTTTTTGTATTCATGATCGATGTTGATTTTGTCATAAATCATATTCAGAAAGAAGAAAAAAATCCATACAACAAGCTCGGAATGTGAGATATTTTAATGACTGACTGAAAAATGTATATTTTGGGGGCTTCTGATCAATATATATTTTTAAAACTGTAATTTCTGATAATTGACAACCTTTCTTTTAATTTTTTCCTCAAAAGATGATAACGCTTTATTTGATAACCATTTTTTTTCCTTATTATGAGAAGCATTTACTACTTAGGAAGAATTGCATTGTAAAGAAGAAAAGAAGGAAATCTGATGTTTATCACAAGAATCAAATTTATTCAAAAGCAAAACTCACTTGATATTATTACACCTTGAACATTGTTCCTCATGTATAGTGAACATAGAAAGTATTTCTTGATCTGTATGTTAGAATATGAAATGATCAAAATATATGATTTTTAAAGACTGTTCCCTCATGCTTCTGTGGAATTAGGCATTGATACAACATGCTTGCAGTGACTCGGAACCAGATGCAAGACACACTAAAACAAAGGTTCTGAGTTGAAGTTCCGAGCTGAAAATAGAAGCATCGTTGTATCCAGGTACCTCAATATTTTTACCAGTTGGACACTTGTTGCTTAAACACGGATAATACAGGATATTTCGGGGAGGAAATCCACATAGCAAAAAAGGTAAATTGTAATTCGTAAAGTTGGTGTTTATATAGATAACATTTCTTTCATTCTCTCTGTCGGTAAACATACTAATGATAGAACTTGGTATGATTATATTAAACAATGTGCTTTTTCC
>BOPN01003052.1:85000-87500 GCA_017312705.2 Penaeus japonicus | reverse complement strand
ACAGTAATAATAATTAAAAAGATAATAATGGTAATGATAATAGCAATATCGTTTTCAATTATTGTTAGAATCATTGTCACTGTCATCCTTATTATCATCATTATCATTATTATTATTATTATCATTATTGTTATTATCACCATTATTACTATCATTATCATCACTTTCACTATTATCCTTATCATCATTGATAAAGATAATGATAATAATAACAATGATTATACAACAACTACACTATCATTAGTTATAATAATTCTTATAAAGATAATGATCAGAGATTAGAGATACATCGAAAAATGCATATTGACTAAGATTTGCCATTTTTATAGATGCAACTGACCTTCCGCGTTTCAATCACGCATTATCCTTATATTGCACATCAAACTCATGCTGATCAACCTTCAGTCAAAAAGTCAGAATTTAGATCAATAAATTAACACATACACATATATGTATATACGTACATACAGCCTATATAATTCCACAACTTGTTCACTCACCCACGCCCATTGAGCCTGATTCACCTCCATGGTGACTCACCTGGCAAGGATCAAACCTCCTTGGTGACTCACCTGGCAAGGATCAAACCTCCTTGGTGACTCACCTGGCAAGGATCAAACCTCCATGGTGACTCACCTGGCAAGGATCAAACCTCCATGGTGACTCACCTGGCAAGGATCAAACCCCCTTGGTGACTCACCTGGCAAGGATCAAGGCCTCCGTGAGTGAGGTTCCCCGCGCACATCATGGACTCCGTGATGGATCCGCCATACGCCCCGACGCAGTCCTCCCTCGACAGGAGGGGCGCGTACGCCACCAGGACCAGGTGCGAGATTTCGCTCACTTCGGCCGTCCGCCCCCAGCCGGCTATGAGGCCCATTTCTACGGGGGGAAGAGAGGGCAAGGTTGGAAGGGGAGTTCTTCTGTCTCCCGTTTTTCTAGGGGGGGGGGAGGTTTGTACTGAGAGATTGCTTACTTTAGTTCTTCTGTCTCCCATTTTTCTAAGGAGGGAAAAGGGGAAGTTTGTACTGAGAGTCTGCTTACTTTAGTTCTTCTGTCTCCCATTTTTCTAAAGGGAAAAAAGGGGGGAGGGGGAATGGGGATAGATTGTGCTGCTTTGTTTGGAGGTTTGGAGTACTTTGTTGGGAGTTTTATTTTGTTGTTGGTGTTTTATTTCGTTTTATCTTATTATTATTTTATTATTTTATTATCATTTTATTATTATTTTATTATTTTATTATTATTTAAAAAACTTTATTTATTTTATATTATTTTGTTTTATTTTATTTTGTTGTTTTGTGTTCGTAGCTTTGAGTTTTGTGAAGCGAGGACGAGGAAAGATAGAAGTGGAAGAATGAGAGAGAGAGAGAGAGAAATATATATATATATATATATATATATATATATATATATATATATATACAGAGAGAGAGAGAGAGAGAGAGAGAGAGAGAGAGAGAGAGAGAGAGAGAGAGAGAGAGAGAAAGAAAGAGAGAAAGAGAGAGAGAAAGAGAGAGAGAGAGAATATATGAGAGTGAGAGACAAAGAAGAACAAAGACACAGAGAGACAGAGACAAAGAAAAAAAACCGATCGAGCAAGCAATCCAAAAGAAAGAGAAAGAGAGAGAGAAGAAAGTAGAACGAGAAACGGCCCGCCCACCGTTGTCGTGCGTGAAGGCGAAGTGCGGACGCCCCTCGTGGTGCGACGGGGGCGGGAGGGGCAGGGGGGCCACCCTCTCGTTGTACAGGAACCAAGGGAACACCCGCAGGAGCGCCACGTCGTTGTCCTGGGTCAGCACGTCGTAGTCGGGGTGAACTTCCTTCCGCGTGACCTTCTTGACCTGCTCCCAGCCCTCCGCCTCGTCCAGGTCGTACTCCCCCGCCACGACCTGTAATGCGGCGCCAAGGGGTTGGGAGGGTGAGGTGTTGGCTGTGTGGGTGCTTCCCTTTCTCTCTCTCTCTCTCTCTCTCTTTCTCTCTCTCTCTTTCACCCTCCCTCTCTCTCTCTCTCTTTTTCTTCTCCCCCCTCTCTCTCTCTTTCTTTCTCTCTCTCTCTCTCTCTTTCTCTCTCTCGCTCTCTCTTTCACCCTCCCTCTCTCTCTCTTTCTTCCTCCCCCCCCCTCTCTCTCTCTCTCTCTCTCTCTCTCTCTCTCTCCTTCTCTCTCGCTCTCTCTCTTCATGCGTATAAAAAATGAATCTATGAGATGCCATTGCCTATAAAACCTCTACATGTCCAATTCACAATCACGGCCGCTGCAAGATCAAATGCAGCGATCATCCTCTCTAAGATGGCGTTGGGAGATGAAGTGATAAAACACTCATGTTATTCACATCTTCCCTTCACCCGAGAAGCGAGTCCGACACAGAACTAACACCACACATGAATCAACATATGTTAGAAGCGTCAGATGGCGTGGCCTATGAGCATGAGGTCAGAGATCCTCCTCACCTGAAGGTAGGTATAAGGATAGCTATAGCCGGAGACACAGGAAGCCGAGGT
>BOPN01003052.1:55000-70000 GCA_017312705.2 Penaeus japonicus | reverse complement strand
GGCCGTTGAGATACTGAAGCGAGTGTGTTCTTAAAGTAGTGTCTCAGTTTCCTCAGGGAGCGTTATCGAAACCGGTCCTCGGGGGTATCAAAAAAAAAAAAAAAAAAAAAGGAAAAAAAAAAAGAAAAAAAAAAAGAGCATCCTGGAAGGCAATCTGACAGTGAGGAAATATTTTGTGTAATAATTATACTTTATTAATCAATTTACTGAAAAATAGAAATAAAAAGAGTCCATAGAATTCAGCTGCTTGTTCGTAGCCGTCCTGTTTTCCCTTTTTACGGGAAAGTAAACGTTAAAAGTCGGGAATAGGAGGCTGGAGAGGGAGTATCAGGTTGACTTGCAATTGAATTTGGGGGTATCGGGGTTGAAAATAAATATTAAGAACTATTGTACTTTAGGTACACTGAAACTGAAAGTCAATCAACATCGAGCTTAAAGCAGAAAGGCAATATCAACAGCATGACAATACCTTCAGTATTCCAATTAAAGTTATTTGACTCGCCCTGACTTGACGAGACGAGACTCGCTTGGTGGAAACGCAGCCTAAAGTTCAAAGCCTCACGCGCCTTCATCTGGCCCCAGTGTCCCTGAGAGCATGTACAGGGACCCCCACGATAAAGGAAATGCTGTCGCCGCGGAGGGTAGTCGTGAACAGAGAGATCACGTGTGTAATAAGACGATCTAATACCATAATCATGGTTTCTACTCTCGAAATTGTTATCCAATGCCACGCCGGAATTGGAATTTGTTTCATAATTATCAATTCATGGATTAGAAGCGTGTGCATTTATCGAAATATGAAGCTGTTATTCTTAATTCTTTGAATATTTACCCCTTTTTTATGTGTTTATTGATAATGCTTTCACTAAAAGATGGATGAAAAGGGATTTCACAAGGGTGTCAGTTAGGAATTCTCAAGCGTTTGATGCAGCGACTTATAAACGTCATTCAATTGTCAATCGTTATGTTTTCTTTATCAACCGAGGCATTTGAATACATTTTTTATTTCATTTATTCATATTACTATTATTACTATATTGATGATGATTATCATAATTATTACCACTGACATCAGTATCAGTAATGATAATTGTAATAATTATGATGATAGCACTGATAATGATAATAATGCTAATAATGAAAATGTAATGACAAAAGTGATAATGATAGTAATTATAGTAATAATATTATTGTTAATGATAATTTTCATCTGCATTTGCATACACAAAAAGAGTGTGTGTATGTGTATAAGGAAGCAAAAATAAATCATCTCTCATCAAAATGGATTAGAATAATTGAAAAGTTAATCAATTTCTCATGTTTATTCATCAACAACAAGAACGGAGACGGAGATCCAGCAGGGACAGCGCCTCTTGTGCGCAGGACCACAAATAAATCTAAACACTACCATCACACTATAAATAAATAAATAACTGAAGGTCCAAGAGTGGCGAGGCCCGTGGACGGCTCAGCAGGCTCCTTGAGAAAATTCGAGATCGAGGTTCGAATTCTGGCCGACGTCGACGTGGTTGTTCGTGCCGTCTCCTGTGACGAAGTAGATCTGCTGAGGGCCCTGCAGACTGGCCGTCGCGGGTCGCTGGGGGACGAGAGAGAGAGAGGGAGAGAGAAAGAGAGGGCCGTTGAGATACTGAAGCGAGTGTGTTCTTAAGGTAGTGCCTCAATTCCCTCAGGGACCGTTATCGAAACCGGTCCTTGGGGTATCAAAAAAAAAAAAAAAAAAAAAAAAAAAAAAAAAAAAAAAAAAAAAAAAAAAAAAAAAAAAAAAAAAAAAAAAAAAAAAAAAGAGCATCCTGGAAGGCAATCTGACAGTGAGGAAATATTTTGTGTAATAATTATACTTTATTAATCAATTTACTGAAAAATAGAAATAAAAAGAGTCCATAGAATTCAGCTGCTTGTACGTAGCCGTCCTGTTTTCCCTTTTTACGGGAAAGTAAACGTTAAAAGTCGGGAATAGGAGGCTGGAGAGGGAGTATCAGGTTGACTTGCAATTGAATTTGGGGGTATCGGGGTTGAAAATAAATATTAAGAACTATTGTACTTTAGGTACACTGAAACTGAAAGTCAATCAACATCGAGCTTAAAGCAGAAAGGCAATATCAACAGCATGACAATACCTTCAGTATTCCAATTAAAGTTGAACGAAACATAATTATATTTATTTGTGGCCAAAAAAATTTGTGGGATGAATGATTCCGACATCTATATTCCATACTCCATAGTGGGGTGGCGGCAGTATGTAGACTGCCGCGTTCTTTTCATATCATAGGTTTTGAGGCAGAGAAAAGAACGCTTTACTGCCACGGACCAACACAACCAAATCTACTTTGGTTTTGGAAAAAATATCAGTCTTTTTCAGTGTTCAGAGATCTAATAGGTTTAATTGACCAATTATCTAATTGAGGGAATAATAATGAATGGTCTCATGTGGCACCTACTACACTCAATCAATGTCAACAAGACAGATATCGTTGGATTTACGACGCTATCTTATGTGTGGATGGAGATACGAACGTTAATTGGTTTAATTGGCCAATTATTCAATTAATGAAATTGATGAAATGTTTCATCCAATAGCCAACGCAGCGATATGAAAAGCACTAAGAATTAATTTGAGTTGAAACTGTTTTTTTTCAGACATTAAACGTCAAATACAAGTGGTGTTGTGTGCAAAAATCGGCTTACCGCGTGTTACTAATGACGTCACAAATACGTCATCAAAATAAGGATACTCAAAAAACCAGTTATTAGCAAATTCGAGACTACAACCGACATCATATCGAAAGATGAAGGCCTGGGACATCCCCGTTCTCTCACATTAAGGTTTACTGTTTTAATGTTTTTTTCGACTTTTCTGCGTCAAAATGGTTTAAAAAGTCGCGAATATCTCAACAATGCATGGAAGCCCGGAACATTTTGACGGCATTTTCAGAAAGTACATTAAATTTCATTTCTACGCTAGCATGATCATATTTTCCTATCTCGAAAGTTTCATATAAAAAAATTGAGTTGAAAAACGTCTATTTTTGGATAGTTTGATTTTGAAATTCGTGATTTTGTGACGTCATTATGACGTCATCACTGCGTCATCAGATATTTTTTCAGGACAGTTTTTGAAAGTTTGAACTTTCTTCTTTCCAATATTGTGTTGCTAAATCGCGTATCTTTTATACTTCGAGATATATTCGCCAAAGAGAACCACTTTTTGCCTGAAAATATCCTCTACCTGTATGTATATAATCGTACCCATTTTTAACAAGAACACCCTCATTTTCGGCGATTTCAGGTTGTAATAACTCGGCCGTTTTTAATCCAATCGATCTGAAATTTTGACAGTCGCGTCTTTGTGTACTAAAATGCACGGAATACTAAGTTTTAAGTAATTCGGACGTCGGGAAGTTGGGTAATTTTTTAACAGAAATTCGGCGAATCCACAGAAACATATAAGTAGGGGCTACAAGCGGAGTTACTGAACTTGTCCTACGACTCGACTGTACCAGTTCACCTCCGGTGCTCGGGCCTCGGACCCGCACCGGAGGCTCGTTCCATGAGCCACCCGACCCTTCGGGTCTCGGGCTCGCATATTAAGCCACGGGGGTTTAAGCTGTAGCCCCCTGATATATATATATATATATATATATATATATATATATATATATATATATGTATATATATATGTATATATATATATATATGTATATGTATATGTATATATATATATATAAATATATATATATATATATATATATATATATATATATATATATATATATATATGATATATTATATATATATATATATATATATATATATATATATATATATATATATATATATATATATATATATATATATATATATGTCACACACACACACACACACACACACACACACACACACACACACACACACATATATATATATATATATATATATATATATATATATATATATATATACACATCTATCTATCTATATCTATATATATATGGATATATTATATATATATGCCACCCCCCCCCTCCTCTCTCTCTTTATCTCTTTCTCTACACACACACACACACACACACACACACACACATATATATATGTATATATATATATATATATATATATATATATATATATATATATATATATATATATATGTATATATATTTATATGTATATATATATATATATATATATATATATATATATATATATATATATATATATATATATGTATATGTATATATATATATATATATATATATATATATATATATATATATATATATATATATATATATATATATATATATATACATATATACACACACACCCACACACACACACACACACACACACACACACACACACACACACACACACACACACACACACACACACACACACATATATATATATATATATATATATATATATATATATATATATATATATACACATCTATCTATCTATCTATATATATATAGATTCATATATATATATATGCCCCCCCCCCTCCTCTCTCTCTCTTTCTCTCTTTCTCTACACACACACACACACACGTGTGTGTGTGTGTGTGTAGAGAGAGAAAGAGAGAGAGAGAGAGAACAAGAACAGCGTCCTTACGAGCACCGGGCTGACGCCGCCGGGGCCCAGGCAGGTGATTCCCGTGGCGGGGTTGTTCTGCTGAATGATGTTGAAAGGGAACTCGAGTGTGTCGCCGCACCGGGGCAGGAACCAGTCGCCCATCGTCTCCGTGTACGTGATCTGCGAGAGAGAGAGACAGAGAGAGAGCTTGAGAGAGAGCTTGAGCTTGGGCTGACTCTCACGGATCGAGAGGCTGGCGCATGGTATTTATTTATGGTATTTATTCATTCATGGCAGTCGGAATATCGTCCTGACTCATGCGTTGGCGGTACAGTGCTCGTCGATCTGTAAATCTTGGGAAGTCGAATGTCGGGGTGGGGGGAGGGGGGTGAAGGGGAGGAAGGGAAGGGGGGGCAAAGGGGAGGGAGGGAAGAGGGGAGGGGAGCAAAGGGGAGAGAAGGAAGAGGGGAGGGGAGCAAAGGAGAGGGAGGGAAGGGAAGAGGTGGGCAAAGGGGAGGGAAGGGGAAGGAGGGCAAAGGGGAGGGAAGGAAGGGGGAGAGGGGGCGAAGGGGAGGGAGGGAAGGAGGAGAAGGGGTAAAGGGGAGAGAGGGAAGGAGGAGAAGGGGTAAAGGGGAGAGAGGGAAGGAGGAGAGGGGGGCAAAGGGTGGGAGGGAAGGGGGAGGGGGGCGAAGGGGAGGGAGGGAAGGAGGAGAGGGGGGCGAAGGAGAGGGAAGGAAGAGGAGAGGGGAATTATAGTCTGGGTTGAGGTGTGTGATGTTTAAACACGAGGGGAACGTGGTTGGGGTTTAAGAGGAAAATTAAGGTAAGATTATTCCAGTCTATCTCGTCTTCCTCTTGTTTTGGAATACGAGCACCGCTGCTTCTCTCGTCGTGAATCGTATGTATTGTAAGAAAGAGTCACACTAAACGATAAACAAGAGAGCGAAAGAGGGAGAGAAAAAGGGAGAAGAGACAGAAAAATAAAACAAATAAAACAGCACCTTAACGAGGAAAAAATACACAAAAAACAATAACAATAACAAAAAAGAAACATACAAAAACAAAAACACATCAACAACTAACAACAACCTCCCATTAAAAAAAAAAAAAAAAAAAAAAAAAATATATATATATATATATATATATATATATATATATATATATATATATATATATATATATACACAACATCAAAGAAACCACTACAAAACTAACCTAACCCAACGCCAAGCCACGAAGCCTTACCGTACACCTATCAATTTCTTTCCGAAGACACGTGGCGTAGTTCTGTCCGTGGAGATACACCCTGTCGGCGCTGTCGGTGTTCCAGGCCTTGATGGTGCCGGTGGTGGAGGTGAAGTACTGCCCGCATCCCATGGGAGCTGCCGGGGAGAATCGGATCTTGCTATCAAATCGGTTGCTTATAACGGAAATCGGGCTTTGGAATCGGTTTATTTGGAACGGGAAATCGGGCTTTGGAATCTGTTTATTTGGAACGGGAAATCTGGCTTTGGAATCTGTTTATTTGGAACGGGAAATCTGGCTTTGGAATCTGTTTATTAGGAACGGGAAATCGGGCTTTGGAATCGGTTTATTAGGAACGGGAAATCGGGCTTTGGAATCGGTTTATTTGGAACGGGAAATCGGGCTTTGGAATCGGTTTATCTGGAATTGAATCGGTCTTTGGAACTATGACTTGACAAAATCGGCTTTGGAATCAGTTTGTCTGGAATGGGAAATCGGGCTTTGGAATCAGTTTATTTGGAATGGGAAATCGGGCTTTGGAATCAGTTTATCTGGAATGGGAAATCGGGCTTTGGAATCGGTTTATCTGGAATGGGAAATCGGTCTTTGGAATCAGTTTATCTGGAATGGGAAATCGGGCTTTGGAATCAGTTTATCTGGAATGGGAAATCGGTCTTTGGAATCAGTTTATCTGGAATGGGAAATCGGGCTTTGGAATTGGTTTATCTGGAATGGGAAATCTGGCTTTGGAATCAGTTTATCTGGAATGGGAAATCGGGCTTTGGAATCAGTTTATCTGGAATGGGAAATCGGGCTTTGGAATTGGTTTATCTGGAATGGGAAATCGGGCTTTGGAATTGGTTTATTTGGAAAGGGAAATCGGGCTTTGGAATCGATTTATTTGGAACGGGAAATCGGGCTTTGGAATCAGTTTATCTGGAATGGGAAATCGGGCTTTGGAATCAGTTTATCTGGAATGGGAAATCGGGCTTTGGAATCAGTTTATCTGGAATGGGAAATCGGGCTTTGGAATTGGTTTATCTGGAATGGGAAATCGGGCTTTGGAATTGGTTTATCTGGAATGGGAAATCGGTCTTTGGAATCAGTTTATCTGGAATGGGAAATCGGGCTTTGGAATTGGTTTATCTGAAATGGGAATGGGCTTGGAATTGGTTTTTCTATTTGAAAGGAAATCGGGCTTTGGGAATCGATTTATTTGGAACGTGGAAATCGTGTAAGCTTTGGAATCAGTTTATTTGGAATGGGAAATCGGGCTTGCAGTCTGGTTTATTTGGCAATGGGAAATCTGGCTTTGGAATTGGTTTATTTGGAACGGGAAATCGGGCTTTGGAATTGGTTTATTTGGAAAGGGAAATCGGGCTTTGGAATCGGTTTATTTGGAACGGGAAATCGGGCTTTGGAATTGGTTTATTTGCAATGGGAAATCTGGCTTTGGAATTGGTTTATTTGGAACGGGAAATCTGGCTTTGGAATTGGTTTATTTGGAACGGGAAATCGGGTTTGGAATTGGTTTATTTGGAATGGGAAATCGGGCTTTGGAATTGGTTTATTTGGAACGGGAAATCTGGCTTTGGAATCGGTTTATTTGCAATGGGAAATCTGGCTTTGGAATTGGTTTATTTGGAATGGGAAATCGGGCTTTGGAATTGGTTTATTTGGAACGGGAAATCTGGCTTTGGAATCGGTTTATTTGCAATGGGAAATCTGGCTTTGGAATTGGTTTATTTGGAACGGGAAATCTGGCTTTGGAATTGGTTTATTTGGAACGGGAAATCTGGCTTTGGAATCGGTTTATTTGGAATGGGAAATCGGGCTTTGGAATTGGTTTATTTGGAACGGGAAATCTGGCTTTGGAATCGGTTTATTTGGAACGGGAAATCGGGCTTTGGAATTGGTTTATTTGGAATGGGAAATCTGGCTTTGGAATTGGTTTATTTGGAAAGGGAAATCGGGCTTTGGAATCGGTTTATTTGGAACGGGAAATCGGGCTTTGGAATCGGTTTATTTGGAACGGGAAATCGGGCTTTGGAATCGGTTTATTTGGAACGGGAAATCGGGCTTTGGAATCGGTTTATCTGGAATGGGAAATCGGTCTTTGGAATCAGTTTATCTGGAATGGGAAATCGGGCTTTGGAATTGGTTTATCTGGAATGGGAAATCTGGCTTTGGAATCGGTTTATTTGGAACGAGAAATCTGGCTTTGAAATCTTTACTTGGAACGAGAAATCAGATTCTGGAATCAAATCAGTTACTCAGAATAACAGATGTATTAATAAATCGATGAAAGGTTATGGGAAATATTACAAGAAAAGTGAAGGTGGGGTGGGGGGGGGGGTAAACTCCTTTGAGAATGGTTTTGTGACTGTTTATTTATCTATTTATTTTTTTTAATGATCACCATGACTATTCAGATGGGGATTTTGTTAAAGTGCGCATTCTTTTTGTTTTGTTGTTATGATGATGATGGTAGTGATGATACTGATAACAATTATGATTACAATCTTGATGATAGTGATAAGGAATATATTATCATCATTGATGTTGATGCTATCGCTATCACTGGAATTTCCGTTATTGTCATTATCATGCATGTATACACACACACACACACACACACACACACACGCGCGCACGCGCATATATATGTATATATATATATATATATATATATATATATATATATATATATATATATATATATATATATATATATATATATATATATATATATATATATATATATATATATATATATATATATATATATATATATATATATATATATATATTATACATATATATATATATATATATATATATATATATATATATATATATATATATATATATATATATATATATATGTATATACACACACACAAACACACACACACACACACACACTTTACCCATAGAGAGTGTTATCCATAGCGATCCTAACCCTTAACCCACAGGGAGGGGCTTTACCCGAGGGAATCCTTAGCCACGGAGAGCCAAACCCACAGTCTAGAGCTTCCCCCGAGGGAATCCTCACCCACGGAGAGCCAAACCCACAGTCTAGAGCTTCCCCGAGGGAATCCTTACCCACGGAGAGCCAAACCCATGTCTAGAGCTTCCCCCGAGGGAATCCCTAGTCATGGGGAGAAACCCACAGTCTAGAGCTTCCCCCGAGGGAATCCTCACCCACGGAGAGCCAAACCCACAGTCTAGAGCTTCCCCCGAGGGAATCCTTACCCACGGAGAGCCAAACCCACAGTCTAGAGCTTCCCCGAGGAATCCCTCACCCACCGAGAGCCAAACCCATTGTCTAGAGCTTCCCCCGAGGGAATCCTTAGCCACGG
Organism: Penaeus japonicus; assembly: GCA_017312705.2. Lineage (NCBI taxonomy): Eukaryota > Metazoa > Arthropoda > Malacostraca > Decapoda > Penaeidae > Penaeus > Penaeus japonicus. The sequence goes on along the minus strand of BOPN01003052.1, from coordinate 60,794 downwards.
AGAGCCAAACCCACAGTCTAGAGCTTCCCCCGAGGGAATCCTCACCCACGGAGAGCCAAACCCACAGTCTAGAGCTTCCCCCGAGGGAATCCTTACCCACGGAGAGCCAAACCCACAGTCTAGAGCTTCCCCCGAGGGAATCCTTACCCACGGAGAGCCAAACCCACAGTCTAGAGCTTCTCCCGAGGGAATCCTTACCCATGGAGAGCCAAACCCACAGTCTAGAGCTTCCCCCGAGGGAATCCTTACCCATGGAGAGCCAAACCCACAGTCTAGAGCTTCCCCGAGGGAATCCTTACCCACGGAGAGCCAAACCCACAGTCTAGAGCTTCCCCCGAGGGAATCCTTACCCACGGAGAGCCAAACCCACAGCCTAGGAGCTTCCCCGAGGGAATCCTTACCCACGGAGAGCCAAACCCACAGTTTAGAGCTTCCCCGAGGGAATCCTTAGCCACGGAGAGCTTTCAAACTCCACAGTCTAGAGCTTCCCCCGAGGGAATCCTCACCCACGGAGAGCCAAACCCACAGTCTAGAGCTTCCCCCGAGGGAACTTCACCCATGGAGAGCCAAACCCACAGCTCCAGAGCTTCCCCGAGGGAATCCTTACCCATGGAGAGCCAAACCCACAGTCTAGAGCTTCCCCGAGGGAATCCCACGGAGAGCCAAAACTCCACAGTCTAGAGCTTCCCCGAGGGAATCCTACCCATGGAGAGCCAAACCCACAGTCTACTTCCCCGAGGAATCCTTAGCCACGGAGAGCCAAACCCACAGTTCTGAGCTTCCCCGAGGGAATCCTTACCCACGGAGAGCCAAACCCACAGTCTAGAGCTTCCCGAGGAATCCTTACCCACGGAGAGCCAAACCCACAGTTTAGAGCTTCCCCGAGGGAATCCTTAGCCACGGAGAGCCAAACCCACAGTCTGTGAGCTTCCGAGGAATCCTTAGCCACGGAGAGCCAAACCCACAGTCTAGAGCTTCCCCGAGGGAATCCTTAGCCACGGAGAGCCAAACCCACAGTCTAGAGCTTCCCGAGGGGAACTTTAGCCACGGAGAGCCAAACCCACAGTCTAGAGCTTCCCCGAGGGAATCCTTAGCCACGGAGAGCCAAACCCACAGTCTAGAGCTTCCCCGAGGGAATCCTTAGCCACGGAGAGCCAAACCCACAGTCTAGAGCTTCCCCGAGGGAATCCTTAGCCACGGAGAGCCAAACCCACAGTCTAGAGCTTCCCCGAGGGAATCCTTAGCCACGGAGAGCCAAACCCACAGTCTAGAGCTTCCCCCGAGGGAATCCTTACCCACGGAGAGCCAAACCCACAGTCTAGAGCTTCCCCGAGGGAATCCTTAGCCACGGAGAGCCAAACCCACAGCCCAGGAGCTTCCCCGAGGGAATCCTTAGCCACGGAGAGCCAAACCCACAGTCTAGAGCTTCCCCGAGGGAATCCTTAGCCACGGAGAGCCAAACCCACAGCCCAGAGCTTCCCGAGGGAATCCTTAGCCACGGAGAGCCAAACCCACAGCCCTAGGAGCTTCCCCGAGGGAATCCTTAGCCACGGAGAGCCAAACCCACAGTCTAGGAGCTTCCCGAGGGAATCCTTAGCCACGGAGAGCCAAACCCACAGCTCCAGAGCTTCCCTGAGGGAATCCTTAGCCACGGAGAGCCAAAACCCACAGTCTAGAGCTCCCAGGAATCCCAGCCACGGAGAGCCAAACCCACAGTCTAGAGCTTCCCCGAGGGAATCCTTAGCCACGGAGAGCCAAACCCACAGTCTAGAGCTTCCCCGAGGGAATCCTTAGCCACGGAGAGCCAAACCCAGCCCAGAGCTTCCCCGAGGGAATCCTTAGCCACGGAGAGCCAAACCCACAGTCTAGAGCTCCCTCGAGGGGAATCCTTAGCCACGGAGAGCCAAACCCACAGTCTAGAGCTTCCCCGAGGGAATCCTTACCCACGGAGAGCCGTAACCACAGTCTAGAGCTTCCCCGAGGGAACTCTTAGCCACGGAGAGCCAAACCCACAGTCTAGAGCTTCCCCGAGGGAATCCTTAGCCACGGAGAGCCAAACCCACAGTCTAGAGCTTCCCCGAGGGAATCCTTACCCATGGAGAGCCAAACCCACAGTCTAGAGCTTCCCCGAGGGAATCCTTACCCACGGAGAGCCAAACCCACAGTCTAGAGCTTCCCCCGAGGGAATCCTTACCCATGGAGAGCCAAACCCACAGTCTAGAGCTTCCCCTGAGGGAATTCTTAGCCACGGAGCCAAACCCACAGTCTAGAGCTTCCTGAGGGAACTCTTAGCCACGGAGAGCCAAACCCACAGTCTAGAGCTTCCCCCGAGGGAATCCTTAGCCACGGAGAGCCAAACCCACAGTCTAGAGCTTCCCCCGAGGGAATCCTCACCCATGGAGAGCCAAACCCACAGTTTAGAGCTTCCCCGAGGGAATCCTTAGCCACGGAGAGCCAAACCCACAGTCTAGAGCTTCCCCCGAGGGAATCCTTACCCATGGAGAGCCAAACCCACAGTCTAGAGCTTCCCCGAGGGAATCCTTAGCCACGGAGAGCCAAACCCACAGTCTAGAGCTTCCCCCGAGGGAATCCTTACCCACGGAGAGCCAAACCCACAGTCTAGAGCTTCCCCGAGGGAATCCTACCCACTCTGAGAGCCAAACCCACAGTTTAGAGCTTTCCCCGGGGAGGGAATCCTTAGCCACGGAGAGCCAAACCCACAGTCTAGAGCTCTGAGGGAATCCTTAGCCACGGAGAGCCAAACCCACAGTCTAGAGCTTCCCGTGGAATCCTCACCCATGGAGAGCCAACCCACAGTCTAGAGCTTCCCCGAGGGAACTAGCCACGGAGAGCCAAACCCACAGTCTAGAGCTTCCCCGAGGGAATCCTTACCCACGGAGAGCCAAACCCACAGTCTAGAGCTTCCCCCGAGGGAATCCTTACCCACGGAGAGCCAAACCCATGAAGTCTAGAGCTTCCCGAGGGAATCCTTTACCCACTGAGAGCCAAACCCACAGTCTAGAGCTTCCCGAGGGAACCCAGCCACGGAGAGCCAAACCCACAGTCTAGAGCTTTCCCTGAGGGAATCCTTAGCCACGGAGAGCCAAACCCAGCTCCAGAGCTCGAGGGAATCCTTAGCCACGGAGAGCCAAACCCACAGTCTAGAGCTTCCCCGAGGGAATCCTTAGCCACGGAGAGCCAAACCCACAGTCTAGAGCTTCCCCGAGGGAATCCTTAGCCACGGAGAGCCAAACCCACAGTTTGAGCTTCCCCTGAGGGAATCCCAGCCACGGAGAGCTGTACCACAGTCTAGAGCTTCCCGAGGGAATCCCTAAAGCCACGGAGAGCCAAACCCACAGTCTAGAGCTTCCCCGAGGGAATCCTTAGCCACGGAGAGCCAAACCCACAGTCTAGAGCTTCCCTGAGGAATCCCTTAGCCACTGAGAGCCAAAACCCACAGCCCAGAGCTTCCCAGGAATCCTTAGCCACGGAGAGCCAAACCCACAGTCTAGAGCTTCCCCGAGGGAATCCTTAGCCACGGAGAGCCAAACCCACAGTCTAGAGCTTCCCCGAGGAATTCTAGCCACGGAGAGCCAAACCCACAGTCTAGAGCGCCTCCTGAGGGAATCCTTACCCACGGAGAGCCAAACCCACAGTTTAGAGCTTCCCCGAGGGAATCCTTAGCCACGGAGAGATAAACCCACAGTCTAGAGCTTCCCCGAGGGAATCCTTAGCCACGGAGAGCCAAACCCACAGTTTAGAGCTCTCCGAGGGAATCCTTAGCCACGGAGAGCCAAACCCACAGTCTAGAGCTTCCCCGAGGGAATCCTTACCCACGGAGAGCCAAACCCACAGTCTAGAGCTTCCCCCGAGGGAATCCTTAGCCACGGAGAGCCAAACCCACAGTCTAGAGCTTCCCCCGAGGGAATCCTCACCCACGGAGAGCCAAACCCACAGTCTAGAGCTTCCCCCGAGGGAATCCTTACCCATGGAGAGCCAAACCCACAGTCTAGAGCTTCCCCGAGGGAATCCTTACCCATGGAGAGCCAAACCCACAGTCTAGAGCTTCCCCCGAGGGAATCCTTACCCACGGAGAGCCAAACCCACAGTCTAGAGCTTCCCCGAGGGAATCCTTACCCACGGAGAGCCAAACCCACAGTCTAGAGCTTCCCCCGAGGGAATCCTTACCCACGGAGAGCCAAACCCACAGTCTAGAGCTTCCCCCGAGGGAATCCTCACCCACGGAGAGCCAAACCCACAGTCTAGAGCTTCCCCCGAGGGAATCCTTACCCATGGAGAGCCAAACCCACAGTCTAGAGCTTCCCCCGAGGGAATCCTTACCCATGGAGAGCCAAACCCACAGTCTAGAGCTTCCCCCGAGGGAATCCTTACCCATGGAGAGCCAAACCCACAGTCTAGAGCTTCCCCGAGGGAATCCTTACCCATGGAGAGCCAAACCCACAGTCTAGAGCTTCCCCGAGGGAATCCTTACCCATGGAGAGCCAAACCCACAGTCTAGAGCTTCCCCGAGGGAATCCTTACCCATGGAGAGCCAAACCCACAGTCTATTTCCCCGAGGAATCCTTACCCACGGAGAGCCAAACCCACAGTCTAGAGCTTCCCCCGAGGGAATCCTTACCCACGGAGAGCCAAACCCACAGTCTAGAGCTTCCCCCGAGGGAATCCTTACCCATGGAGAGCCAAACCCACAGTCTAGAGCTCCTCGAGGGGAATCCTTACCCATGGAGAGCCAAACCCACAGTCTAGAGCTTCCCCGAGGGAATCCTTACCCATGGAGAGCCAAACCCACAGCCCAGGGAGCTTCCCCCGAGGGAATCCTTACCCATGGAGAGCCAAACCCACAGTCTAGAGCTTCCCCCGAGGGAATCCTTACCCACGGAGAGCCAAACCCACAGTCTAGAGCTTCCCCGAGGGAATCCTTACCCACGGAGAGCCAAACCCACAGTCTAGAGCTTCGGTTTATTTGGAATGGGAAATCTGGCTTTGGAATTGGTTTATTTGGAACGGGAAATCTGGCTTTGGAATTGGTTTATTTGGAACGGGAAATCTGGCTTTGGAATTGGTTTATTTGGAACGGGAAATCTGGCTTTGGAATTGGTTTATTTGGAACGGGAAATCTGGCTTTGGAATTGGTTTATTTGGAACGGGAAATCTGGCTTTGGAATTGGTTTATTTGGAACGGGAAATCTGGCTTTGGAATTGGTTTATTTGGAACGGGAAATCTGGCTTTGGAATAGGTTTATTTGGAACGGGAAATCGGACTTTGGAATCAGTTTATTTGGAACGGGAAATCTGGCTTTGGAATCAGTTTATTTGGAGCGAAAAATCTGTCTTTGAAATAAGTCTATTTGGAATTAGAAATCTGTCTTTGAAATAAGTCTATTTGGAATTAAAAATCTGGCTTTGAAATCAGTTTACTTAGAACGAGAAATCTGGCTTTGAAATCAATTTACTTAGAACGAGAAATCTGGCTTTGAAATCAGTTTACTTAGAGCTTCCCCCGAAGGAATCCTTACCCATGGAGAGCCAAACCCACAGTCTAGAGCTTCCCCCGAGGGAATCCTTACCCACGGAGAGCCAAACCCACAGTCTAGAGCTTCCCCCGAGGGAATCCTTACCCACGGAGAGCCAAACCCACAGTCTAGAGCTTCCCCCGAGGGAATCCTTACCCACGGAGAGCCAAACCCACAGTCTAGAGCTTCCCCCGAGGGAATCCTTACCCACGGAGAGCCAAACCCACAGTCTAGAGCTTCCCCCGAGGGAATCCTTACCC
>BOPN01003052.1:22500-25000 GCA_017312705.2 Penaeus japonicus | reverse complement strand
ATGATACATTGCTTTTGTAAAATATTTGTAATCACTAGATTCTATGTAGTGTAACAATAATTTATTTGATTTGACATTTGTTAAAATAATTTCATCATACATATGGGGACCTTCTCACCCCAACCCACTCACCCAAACACATACAGCCGTATGAATACCCATTCTCTCACCCACACCTACTTATACACACACACCCCCGTATACCCACATGCGCATATACTCACGCCCACATACGTGCACGCCCATATTCCACCTGCCCTTATACCTGCATACCCATATATCCTCATGCCCTTATAATCACATTCCACTCACTCACTCACACACTCACTCACTCACTCACTCACTCACTCACTCACTCACTCACTCACTCACTCACTCACTCACTCACTCACTCACTCACTCACTCAATCACTCACTCACTCTCTCTACCTCCCTCTCCCTACCTCCCTCTCCCTCCCTCCCTCTCTCTCTCAGCGATAGCCAAAGATCAAAATTAATTCCTCTTCTTAATCCACTTCATGTCCACAGACGAGGGATTAAGTAATCACAACCCCAAGAAGAGGAAATCCTGACGAGGCCCGAGAGAAGGAGGATGACTGAGGTGGTGCATGAACAGAAAATCACCGCACCTTAATCAAACGTGGGATCAGATTTTGGGGAAATTGTCAACTAAATAGGGGGTTTCTTTTGTCTTCTTCTGCTTCATGTATCTTTTTTTTCCTACTATATCTTTTCCTTTTTTCTCTTGTTTTCTACTGCTTTATCTTGTATTTTTTTCATAATAAATATATCCTCTTTTTTGTATATGAGGTGTTTGATGCAGTCCTATAGATTTAAGATGGTTTATTTCAATATAATGAAGAGTGGAATTACACATGTCAGGATCAGTATTCAGAATGAACTATGCATTTCTGCTACAGAGTTGCTAGAATCTAACAAAGAGGTGCAGAAATATTCCTCAGAGTCGTCCATCTGCTGGTAAAAAATTAAGGGGATAGATTTGCTTACCCAGGCTCCAGGATGGGTTTTATTTCAAAACGAGGCAGCTTCACGCAACATACCTTGACTTTTCCCACTCTCTTTTAGTCACTCATTGTAGAGCTAGAGCCATATTTTTTTTTTGTGTGTGTGTTTTACTGTTTTTAGAGAATTATATCTGTCATGTCACAGGCTCTATCAATTCTGCAGTTGACTAAAATTGTAGTTCAGGGTCCATATAAGTTCTTTTTTTTATTTCTTTATACTCAGTGTGATAGAAGTATTACTGTTTTAAAGTAGGACAAAAAACAACTTTATTTTTTTGTATTTGTGTGCTGCCATGAATGAATACGAAACATATAACTATCCAAAAATGAAGATAACTTGAAGAGGTAGGGAAGAGGAAAGAAACTTGTACTTATGACTGTGAATACCACAGTAAAAGGCATCCTTACTGGCACAGGGTCACATTGAAGACATTGGGCATGGTTTGAGTCACCTTTCTCCTCATTCTGCCTGCACATTTTTCATCTGCAGTACTTTAGAGCAAGAGGTTGTCAACTTGTTATGTTCCATTGCTCTATAGAGATAGTGCTTGCTAGAGACTGTAGATGGGTGCAATTCAAGGCTCTTTCTCCTGCTGGTGCTAGAAGAAAGTGGTGCCATCTAGGTTTTGGATGTTAGGTGAAACCCATTTTGTTTAATATTGTGGCAATTATAGTAGTTATGACTGCAATTGTCAACATCACTCACTCATTACTCATAGCACAATAGAATAGAATAACAAAGTGATCCAAAATCCCTGAACGTCATGACTCCCATTGTCAGGCCAGAGCTCCTGCATCATGTATGACGAAAATACACGTCACCTGTTGTTAACGGGTTAATAAGACTAAGAAAAACAGTGAATTATTTATTTGTTTATCTATTTATTTTATTTTATTTTTTGTTAGTTAAGGTAAATGTCAGCAAATGAGTTTTTTTTCATAGAGAGGTACAATTAAGCGATTTATGATGACAAGTTGTAAGTCACTTACTGTAAATTACTCTGCCAAGGGGTTAAATAGTGAAATGGCCTATCAATGTTGTTATTATCAACATTGTCATTATTTTCATAAGTGTTAGTAGTAGTTTTAGTATCAGTATTAATATTATTATTAGTAGCTCTACAATTGTTAAAGTTTTTTTGATTACCAGAATGTAAGTATTTAGATTTGTTCCTTCTCTGAAATATTAAGAACACTTGAATATGTCTGATATCATAAATATTTTAGCTTTCAAGATGATTAGTTTTCAGATTCCTATATCATAATTGCTGTAAATAATCCTTGAAATATTTGTACTTACAAACAGTAGTAAATGTTTTTTTGTAATGTACGATTGTTCGTCTTTTGTTATTTAAATGTCCTGTTGACCTTTTCACATATTTATATATTTTTAACATGAATCATGATCATTATGAGTGAAATTAAATTCTAAAGGATTGTTTTTATAGTAGAGTAAGCTTTCTCTCTGACGATGT
>BOPN01003052.1:0-2500 GCA_017312705.2 Penaeus japonicus | reverse complement strand
CATCAGGACAAGGAGCGTGGCGCCAGCGAGGAGGAGGAGGTGAAGGGTGGAGCTCATTGCGGCGATCACACTTCGACTGCGTGTGATGGCGCTGGCAGTCGGTGCTTTATTCGAGGTTCAAGGCCGCTCTTATGGCGATTTCTTGTTTTGATTTGTTTCTGGATTATTCTTTTCAGTGCCTGCTGCGAGGGGTAAACAATGAGACGTTGTAGCTGTAAGGTTTGATTATTTGAAAGCGCTTCTGCGTAAAAGCTCCTGCAAAGTACTCTGGATGATGAAAAAAACTCGGAAAAATTTATACATACATAGATACAGGCATATATATATATATATATATATATATATATATATATATATATATATATATATATACATACACACACATATAAATACATACATACATACATATATATATATATATATATATATATATATTGATATTCGACGTCATGTTTTCCATTCTGAAAGCCCATGTGCTGCGTCTGCCTCTAATATAAATTGTTCGGGAAACGGGAAACAACTCGAAAAAAAACGTGACCATAACACACACCTAGAAATCCAATCGCCAAATATTTGTGATTCAATAACATGACCGATTTTTGTCACAATCAAAGTCAGCCTGAAAATTCTCGCTAATGGTTTCAAGCCCCTGGGTTAATGGGTGAAATCACGATAACCAAAACAAACAACAAACAACAAAATAACAACGGTCTTCAAATAATGTAGTATTGTACATATATTGTGCTCAGTTAGGATTTTTTTTTAATGTCACTTAGATCATTATTGAATGTATTTATATTTTCACGTTTCTGTGACATTGGGGTGTAATGCGCGCGTGTGTTTGTGTGTATTTGTGTTTGTTGTTTGTGCTTGCTTGGCTTTCTCAACGACAGTGCAATTTAACAAACACACTTGAAAGCCGCATAGATCCTGATTAGTGCGACACCGTTGTAGTGATATTTTGATGCCTCGAGGGAAAGGTCATTCGCGTGCAGGCAGAAGCGCTTCCTTAAACGGCAAGGGATACTCTCTCAGCTGTCAGAGCGTCGGGAGTTCGAGATGTTTGCGTCACGTGTCTAGTTTTGATTAAGGGTGTATGTGTAAGGGTGTGTGTGTGTGTGTACATATATGCACACACACACACACACACACACACACACACACACACACACACACACACACACACACACACACACACACACACACACACACATATATATATATATATATATATATATATATATATATATATATATATACACATATATGTTCCTACATTTTTCGTTTAATCATTTTGTTTGTCCGCTTTCGAGCATGTCATATATATAGTTTCATGGTAAACAACTACTTCAATACCTGATAAGAATTTAATAGTTTAGTATTTTACGTTTTCAGAGTCAGCTGTAAACGTCACAAACATAACCAGAAAGTAAGATTGCAAGTTTGATTTTCAAAACTATACTATTTCACATAAACGACAATTACCCAAAATCTGGAACAGCTGGTAATTCCCTTATTGTGAGTTAGCCGATTAGGGCGCAAGTATACGGCTATGTTTTTCCATTACCAGATACCATGTATATAACCGCTGCCATGATATTACATGATGCATGATATTATAATACATGTTACATACGATTATATTAGATTATGTTTTCGTAGAGTGAGGCTTTGTTTTGTGAAGTAAATTGCCATTACAAAGTGTAGCTATATCGGAAGTCTGACAAAGATATTATCATAGAATTGCAAGCAGTTGTCTTAGGCGAACAAATAAGATATAGATATATAAATAAAAACAAAAGAACCACGCGTACAATTTGCTTTTGATCAAATATATGCGAAGTGAAATTGACTTTCCACTCATGAGACTTGTGCGAGCCAAGGTCATCACATGAGTCAGTAACTAAATATGTTAGACCTGTGGGTCTTATTTTGCAATCTAAACAAGCTCTCACTTTCCATATGTAAACTTCATATTCGACAGCTAAAAAAACATTATCGAATGCAATTGCAATGTCACGAAAGTGAATTCGAACGCACCCCCAAAGAAGGTGATATGCTATTAGGGTGAAAATAGCTTGATGCCCATGAAGAGCCTGGATCCTGAAGTGCAGTGTTAATCAGCTCGCTAACCTGGGCTGACCTAATGTCTGACTCTCCCCTGAAAGCTAGAGATATTGTCATGAGACCCTTTGCTTGTGGTCTGGGATGTTCCTGAGTATGTTAGAAAATAGGGGACCGATTCAGTTTTCTTCTCAATCATAAGCTGTGCGGCGAGCGGGGAAAAACGATTTTCGGAAAGATTGTGGACTCATTTCTTTGGCCACGTTTCGTCAGGATTAATATTTTGATCACAACAACAATATATACATATATATATATGTATATATATGTATATATACATATATACATATATATACATATATATATTTATATATATATATGCATATATATATGTATATAAAATACACACACACACACACACACACACGTATATATA
>BOPN01003051.1:167500-170000 GCA_017312705.2 Penaeus japonicus | reverse complement strand
AAGTCCTTCATGACGATAATGATAACGAAAACAATCTTCAATATCAAAATATACGTTGACGCGTGTCTTAGAGGTTCAGTTCATTCATACAAAAACGTATGAGATAATACAGTTCTCACCATCACAGCTTATGTCGACTGTACCTAAGTAAACGCGCCGCCAAGATCTGTAAATAAAATGGAAATTCACAGTCTTCTCGGAATACGTGTCCAATCAAGAAGAGATTCATTTATGCGTGAGAGAGAGAGAGGGGGGGGGGGGAGAGAGAGAGAGGGGGGGGGGGGGGGAGAAAGAGAGAGAGAGAGAGAGAGAGAGAGAGAGAGAGAGAGAGAGAGAGAGAGAGAGAGAGGGGGAGAAAGAGAGAGAGAGAGAGAGAGAGAGAGAGAGAGAGAGAGAGAGAGAGAGAGAGAGAGAGAGAGAGAGAGAGAGAGAGAGAGAGAGAGAGAGAGAGAGAGAGAGAGGGGGGGAAGAGAGAGAGAGAGAGAGAGAGAGAGAGAGAGAGAGAGAGAGAGAGAGAGAGAGAGAGAGAGAGGGGGGGGGGGAGAAAGAGAGAGAGAGAGAGAGAGAGAGAGAGAGAGAGAGAGAGAGAGAGAGAGAGAGAGAGAGAGAGAGAGGGAGGGGGAGAGAGAGAGAGGGGGGGGGGGGGGAAAGAGAGAGAGAGAGAGAGAGAGAGGGGAGAAAGAGAGAGAGAGAGAGAGAGAGAGAGAGAGAGAGAGAGAGAGAGAGAGAGAGGGGGGGGAGAAAGAGAGAGAGAGAGAGAGAGAGAGAGAGAGAGAGAGAGAGAGAGAGAGAGAGAGACACACAAACTGTCTTTGCAAAGAGTAGGAAAATTGATTTGACATTTAATGAAAACCGTTTGATCGGGCAGTGGTCTTCCAGGTTCATAGTGATACAGTCCTGTATTTTGTTTTGAAAGAGACTATGAGAAAGTGACACAAAAGGGGAAAAAATCAATATCATTCTAAATTTATCTCAGCTTAGAACTTGTAGTTACAGCTGACTTGAGGATTATCCATATCAACATTTTTTTTTATTCTCTCAGTTCGTGATAGTAATAATGTTCCTTGTCATTGTGATTAAATAAATAGACCAGTCACTCATTGCTTAATATAAATCAACTGGAAAAAAAAGGCGCAAACTATATATAAACAACACGAGCGGTTGGAGCGAAAGGCAAGACATTGTTACCACCAACGAGTAGTTTGTGAATGCAGTAATTCTAGTTTTATCATTCCGAGACAAAGAGTTGGGAGTGCATTGTCAAGCAGCAAATTCGGAGCAGCTGTATCTGTCGGTCTCAACTGGCAGCTCGAAGTCCGTCTGGTTGAGAGAGGGAGCTTGCCAGACACCGCCAATCAAGGGGATCAACTGCAAATTACTTGACAACACGCGGAGGAAAGAGAGAGAGAGAGAGAGAGAGAGAGAGAGAGAGAGAGAGAGAGAGAGAGAGAGAGAGAGAGAGAGAGAGAGAGAGAGAGAGAGAGAGAGAGAGAGAGAGAGAGAGAGAGAGAGAGAGAGAGAGAGAGAGAGAGAGAGAGAGAGAGAGAGAGAGAGAGAGAGAGAGAGAGAGAGAGAGAGAGAATGAGAATTAGACTAAGAAAAGGTAACATTTGAAAACGTAATGTGAATTTCTTTACACGTTTCAAAGGGAGGATAAACAAATATAGGCCTTTACATAAAAGAGAGGGGTCAATGAATGGCCCTTATTAAGAGAAGTAATATGCACAATACCGAACTATTAAGTAAGATTTCGTTCAGTATACAATACATTTCGATGTGTATAAATAGACATGAACTATCCGCATTTTTGAATTTAAAAAAAGGTAATGGAAAAATAAGCTGGAGAATCTCTTGCCAACACAACGAAGCACAGGACTCGACTAAGCGTTCTGTTATCCGCTTTGATTATCAACTACTCATCAAAATTCAAATATACATTTCAATGTACATGTACAAATTGAGATGCAAGCCGTGCACTTAAGGATAATGAACGTAGCAACATTGACATGTACTGCAATTAGCTTGCGCTCTCTCGAACAACCAACACCTAACGCCATGCTTAATGTTTAAATGTTTTCTTCCTGATGAGACGCGCTTTACTACAGTTTGCACGGCTACAGCAGTGGAAATTGCTTGTAAAATTTAATGATCATTACGATCCGAGTGCCCCTCTGTGTCTCTTGCTACCGTCAACTAACTTATTTACCACATGAAGGGGAAGGAAATAAAATGGGGGATTAAAATGATGTTATCAATCACCTTGCTTATATCTAATGGAAAGGAGAGGTGATGTAAACTGCTGTCGTGGTTTATAATAGTGTTATCCATGAACGATATAATATGGTTCAAAGACAATCCTATACATCAGAAATACTGACGAAGAAAATAGACCTCAAACGGTTAGTTTAGAACGAAACTAAACCTTGATCAGACGGACGACAATAATTGGCCGAAACAAAATGGAAATTTTTTCGAAATCTCAAACAGGAAGGCCGCGTTC
>BOPN01003051.1:142500-160000 GCA_017312705.2 Penaeus japonicus | reverse complement strand
ACTTTTTTTTAGTAACTGTTCAAATTAGAACCATACCAACAGAATGGAAAGTGAGGTGATGACTGAAGAACATGTAAAACTACGCTGTCTGTAATAAATAGGTGGCCTTTTTGCTTCATGCTATGGCAGTATCTGTAGTATCTTATCTACAGTATCTGGAGTATTTTATCAACAGTATCTACAGTATCTTATAGCATCTAAATAGAGTGTAGCTTGTTGGCCTTTGCTATAACATGATGTGAGGAGGATGCAGCATTACTCACTTTGATCCTTTTTCAGAACAAGTTCTCATAATTATATCGGCTGCGTTTATCCAAATTCACTTTAAATTTGCGGTGATCCGTGATCTGGAAGGCCTACAATCTGAAGTCCAAGCCTAATGGTAGCACAGTGCCAAGAGAGCGCCATGGTCTTCCATCATGTATATCAATGATTAAAAGTAGTAAATAAAAAGGGATAGGGTGACAGGGCTCCATTAGGAGCAGCTAAGTAATAAATAACTTTTTGTATTTTACAAAATCTAAATGATATATATGTCATAAATACTAAAGTAAAGGAACACATATGCAGTTTATAGTTGATAATACAATGATTATAAATGAATGCCTAGCTCAAAAGTCTGAACGTTTGCTTCATGCCTAAATAAATTGTTTTTAAGTAAATTAAGTTTTATTTGTGAAATACATCTTCTTAATCTTGCTGTTTTCAATTTGAAGCATAAGAAAAAAGAGGAAAAAAGTTAGAATATGTATATTAGAAGGGAGAGGGGCTAAGAATCCACCTGGAAGCCAAGGGGGTACCAGCTGGAAAAGTTTGGGAATCTCTGATGTATATTCTGGCAAGGGAGAACTAAGACTGGTTCCTTTGACAAGAAATTGCCACGTAGGTCTACGAGTTTTGTCTCGCTAGAATATATGTGGAGGTCATTGAATCTTTGCTAGAGTGCCATGGGACTAGAAGGTAGAGGCAGATGTGTTAGTGTAGTACATATTATTACACTGCCATAATAAAAGGTTAATGATGAGGGCATATAGCTAATACAGCTCGCGATTGGTATACTGAATGCTTATACAATATGATTAAGAGGGAACTTTATCATATTGTATGGCTTGCTATCCTGAAGGCACCTGCAGAGGATATTAGACAGCTCAGTAAGAAGGATCAGTTAACACTACTTATCCTTATTAGACAAAGTATTGAAAATAGGAAATTACTAAATTAATACATACAGAGCATCATGTAAAGGAACTTTTTAAAGGCCTTTGTAATATAGATAGTATTTATAGCTGTATATATATCTTGGTATATTATAATCTTATGGCAACTATGTAGGAGTCAAGTGCATGGGCTGTCAAATTGAGTCTTTTTCCTTTTTATTATATTGGCTGTGTTCTTTACATCTTTGATGAAAGACCCACAATCTCAAGTTTATCGTGATGCTGATGCAGTTTTACATTATCGATGCAGGGGCGACACAAGCAAAGGCCAACATATATCGATTCTGGCAAAAAATAGCATGGGCTGATTCCTTATTCTTTGATAAATTGCCAGGAAGGTCTGCAAGCTGTATTATGCCAGAATATACATGGTGGATATTTCTTGGCTATTGCTAAAATGTTGATAAGTGCTGTTACTGCACCAATCAGCAGGAACTGATTGGGATGTACCGATAAGCAGTTGCTGGGATGGCAATTAAATTATTATTATTATTATTATTATTATTATTATTATTATTATATATTTTTTTAGAATAGCCAGTTTTCCTCAGCTTTAACCCTGCAGTGATGGGCATTTTCATGGCATAGGACCACTTTCCTACTGTATTTTTCCTTTTGTTGAATTACAAGCTTTTTATTCCTTCATTTATGATGATCTGTTATGCCAAATGCTAATTAGTATGACGTTGCTAGTATATAGACTTATATTGCATACCTTAGGTATTGAAAATAATCTTAAGATTCCCAATCCAGGCTGATCATCTTCAGATATTGCCCATTTTGTAATGGTTAGGTATAGTATTATGGGAGGTGTAATGAATGTTTTTTGAGGACAATTTTTTTCCTCCCCACATTCTAAAAAGTGTTCCAAGATATCAGGAAGTGAAACTTACATAATTGACAAAATAGCTACCCAGTATCATACTCAAGTCACCAAATTACAGAAGCATATTTATGCTAGAATATGTGTGCCCTCCTGACAACAAAGCTTGCAGAGAGATGTCAGTCTTGCTTTGATAATTACAGATTTATCAGTTTTAGGAAATGAGCAATATAACTGTTCTAATATTTTTGTTGCTTTAAAAATCTTACCAGTAGTTTATTTTAGCTCGGCTAGCCTACTCATAGTTGATTTTTTTTTACTTGGATCATTGGTTCGACTCTTTTAACCCTTTCCCGACGGGGCATATGCTACGCGAAAACCCCTATGCCATTGCAATATTGCATTGGAAACGTCACACTGGCATGACGCCCTGGCATCGGGAATTTAGCTATGTCACACGAGTGTGACGCACCGTTGTCATAGGGTTAATATTAGTATTCTTCCACATAGTCTTTCAGTTTTTGTAATTTAAGCCTTTCAAGTTAATTATTTTGTTCTAGAATCAAGAGGATGCTAAGAAGAGACCATCAATAGTTCATAAATTCAAAGCTGCATACCAATGTATCAAATCTACAGAGGAACTTGATAGGGACATGCATTAGGTGTCAGTTGAGCACAGACGTCCCTGTATAGAGATCAAATTGGTGATTCAGGGTTTCATATTGGCTCTCTTCTTGGTTGAGCAACTTTCTTCACCATTAGCTGACTCATGGTAGCATTGTGCTCGCTGATGTGCGGTTGATTATTGTCCTCACTGCATCAGTTTGATTTGAAGTGTGGAGAACGTGCAGGCGAGAGATCCAAGTTAGAAGTCTTTGAAAAGTATGGTTAGTACCATTTTGTGATAAATGGTAATTATTCACTTTGTGTGTGTCTTGTTTTACTTATTTAGTTTGATTTTGATTACTGGATGTATTTTTGTGGGAGGCTGTTAAAAGATTGGTTAATATAGGACAGTGAGAAGGTAGACAAAAGTAAAGAAAGGTCTAAATCTTGGATGGTCTGAAGGTAGACAAAATTAGAGAATAACTTTGTAAAGGAACTGAAAAACTACTTGCTGTATTCTTAATTAATCTCTAGAAATGAAGGACAGTGTTGTGATATTGATGTTCTGAGGCTAAATCCATACACCCACTATGTGGTAAAGTTCTCATCAAAAGATGTGGTTCAAGGGAATGATGTACAGGCTGAGTTTAAGTTTAGATCCTAAATTTGGTTTTGTTTTGTTTTGCTTGACTTTGGTTAGGTTGGGTTACAGTACATTGGATTACATTACATTATGTTGTACTATGATGTATTATATTGTATTATATTATATTATATTATATTATATTATATTATATTATATTATATTATATATGATATATTATAATGTGTTATGTTATATTATATTATATTACATTAGATATTATATTAAGTTAGGTTGTTAGCTTAAGTAAAAGGGACTTAATGATAACAGTTGCCAGAAGTTATTAATGGAAAGTGCTTTGCCTTACCACACACCATCATATAACATAAAAAAATATGCATTTGTTCAGATGTTAGTCATTATGTCTTTCTTTGTATAGATTGCTATTTCTTTTGCATATTCTTTTTATTGTAGGAAAATGAAGACCCTATTGTATGGCCAGGAACACATATTTTTTTTATGGGATATCTGAGTTGTTAAACATATTGAGATGTGTGTATGTGGAGTTAAGAGTGGAGACTAAGAGAGATGCTCAGGCATAAAAAATGTATTGTTGTTTATTATGCTGATGTTTCATTGTAGTGTTTGTTACCAATTCCATTCCAGATTCAAATTGTTTCGATTAATTGAAGTCACTGAATCGTTAAAGAACCAATCTTTGGTTATGATGAATATGAGAAATAGTTAATAAATGTCTTATAAATTATTATGATATATGAAATACAACATTTGATTTTTTCTTTCATGAATAGGGTTCAGTCTCATATTGGAAGTTTTAAATCAAGTATAAATGGTCTCTACTATTTTGTATAACTTACACCTGGTTGTTTTCGGTACTTTGAAAAGGAAGTGTATTCATTGCAGAATTGGTGAATGAAATTAAAAGCATTTGAAAAGGAGCATAATTTATGTTTATTTTTACAAATCTGGTGTTGTTTTGATCTGTCATGTTAGATGATAAAGTGACTGTGATTCAGCTAACGAATATCTTCCACCTTTGCAGGGAAAACAGAGGATGTGGGTGATGTAGGGGCAGCCGACCCAAAGGAGAGCATGGCAACAGCTGGGGCGGAAGAGGCTACGAGCCAAGACCTGGCTGAAGTGCGGCAGGAGGAGCTGCCCACCACAGAGTGTGCAGCACTTGGTGGTTCTCAGGACCTGAAGAAGGAGCCTCCTCTAGTGCCTTCTGTACCTCCTGTCTCCTCACCTCAGTCACAGACACAAATGGAGAATAGAAACTTAGTTAATTCAACCATAGTGCCAACATTAGATGACAGTGCAGGGGAACCTATTGTTGTGGGATTGCCTGATCTCCTTCCTGTCTCGCAGGGGAGTGAACAGAGAAGTAGCACAGTGGGTAGCACGTGTGAGGTTGTTGAACCTAGAAGTCCAGAGTTGTTAGGAACTGAAAATGAAGACGTAAACAAAGACAGCAAATGTCAGGTGGACACTAGTGGTGCTAATGGAGAATCAGGCAAGGAAGAGTCAGTGCTGCCTTCAATGGGCATTCTTCCAGATGTAGAAGAAATGCCTCCACAGGCCACCTCATCCCAACAGCAAGAGGCCTCCCCTCCTTCTGGTACTCAGAGCTCGGAAAACCGCAGCCCTGAGCCGCACCCTCTCGATCCGTCTGAAGTGGTGCACAAAATCAAGAAGATCAAGTGGCAGGACATAGAGGTGCCAATCATCACACAGAACAACAATGGTCCCTGTCCTCTGCTTGCCATAGTAAATGTTATGTTGTTGAAGGTATGTAAGGTATAATCTATTTGAATAACTGGAAATAATGACTTGTGAACTAGCTATGTGTAACAAAAGAGAAGCTGATCATAGTTTAACATCAGTTGAACAGGATTTCTATTCCAGACTTGAGTCATTCTTATAGAATGTTATAGAGGTCAGGAATATCTTCATTGTTTTTTGCTGGTACCAGTATCTCAGTCTAGGAGTATTGAGTTCATTTTGGCAAAACTTTGTGAAAAGGCCTTGAAATTATTAGTTATCTTTTTGGATGTATGAACATTTGATAGGAGAAATGAAATGTGACTTCCCAAAACAATTCAATTTTATCTTTGATGCAGAGGATACTTATGTGTTGTGAGCAGAGTTATATATACAGAACTTGCAATCAGACGAGACCTTTTATATTGAGACATTTCTTATTTAGATTAGAAATTCTAAAATTAAAGTAAACATAGCCCTCCTTTTCTCATATTTAGCCTGTTGATTCTGATACATGCTATATCCAATGTTGCTTTTGTTTTATCTTTTTATGTAGATGATTTCAAAAGCAGTCACTTAACAAGCCTACTTTCTAGTTGATTTAGACCTACTTGCTAATAGTTTACTCCAGTTCTTGAATTTTGGGAAATAATGTGTTTATATTTATCTATTGTATTATTGTTGTTGATTTTATAGAAATAATGATAAAGGTAGTATTGAAGATAATGATTGTAACAATGATAATTGTAGTAGAAATGATTTTTTTTCTCAAGGAGAATTTAAGGAATGGGTAAACAGGTGAGATCAGATGAGCATACTAATATAGAGAAATTGATAAAACAAAACCATAGTAGAAAATGCTTGTCCCCCAAGTATCAAAGAGTTCATTTCTTTTTGTGCATGCTTGCCTATATTCCCTTCTGGAAATTTGCTTTAGCACCAGGAAGATGACATGCAGGCACCTAGGATTATAGCATATGGAAAGCCACCTTATCCAAAAATGAGTTGATCTACCATTTTCTTCCCTAATTATCCCTCTATCTAGAGTGTGAGTCAGGACTACAAAATGTACATTGAAATAAGGCTAAAAGAAACTGTTCATTTTTTTCCTTATAGAAGTGTTTATACTGTATATGTAAAATAGAATGTGATATTTTTCTCTACATTCTGTAAGAGGTAGGATTTTAAGGCAGATACCTTGCAGTACATTTTCAAACAAAATCTGTCTTGCTTCCTGAGATTTGCATATATAAAGATTAGAAGCCTTTAGAGTTGTTTAAGAATGCAGGGTTAAAAATCAGAAGCTTTTGAAATTAACCTGATAATGCCGGCCAGGGTGGTTTTACCTCCATCTAGACACAACACAGGGTATTTCAAAATGTGTATGCCTAGTGCCTTGGACTATTTGTCTGCTGAAGCAGCAGCCAGCCAATAGTCGCACAATCAGCGGGTGTGCTGGCCATACATAAAGGCATGACAGGGTTTCCATGGCGGGAAGTGCTGCCACCACATGATGTGATATCATGTCATCTGTTGTTAATGAGCTTAAAAAATGTTTTTCTTGCCTTTAACCCATTCGCGCTGGTTAATGTGCTGACACGTTTTGTGTTTTTTGCGTCAGACGCCGGGGACGAGGTATCAGGGCAAGGCAGGCGCTCGGGGTGAGCGAGCTTGCAGCCCAGGCTCGCGGCTTGTGCATCCGAGAATCTTGAGGTGTTAGGCTTATGCGTTCAAAAACCCCGGCATTGTGACCATGCAAAGCTGGAACTGCCCCGGCGTGAATGGGCTAAAAAATGAAGCTTGCCATGTTATGATCCGAAGTGCCTTTTATACTAACCTGGTACTTTACTCCATTTTCTTAATCATTTACATGTTAATAATACTTTAATTTGTATGTGTTTGTTAAGGTAAGACAATGGATATTATTCCATGTCTTTTTTCTTTATTTTTCTAAGAACTGATATGGAACACATTTTTCTCTGCAGGGCCAAATTACACTTCCAACTGACCGTACAGAGATAACTGGCGGAGAGCTGGTGCTGATGGTTGGCAATGCCTTGTTTGACCTGCCTCGCAACTCTCTACCTTTAGAGATGAGGAGACATCTAGAGCAGAATACAGAGGATGCCATCAGTATATTGCACAAGCTGTTAACAGGCCTTGATGTGAATATTAAGTTTTCGGGGTAAGTATTACTTGCTATCTTTTAATTTGGGTATTATCTGTATAGTGAATGGTATACATTTAGAGAAAATGCAAGGTGCAACAGATTTTTTATTAATGATTTTGCATACATGTGTAATTAATGAATATTTATAGATTAAACAGTATTTTGCTTTATGAAAATACTTTTGAAAGTAGTATAAGCTCTCAATAGGGCTGTGTGCAAGATTTTTAACATATAGAATGACATAATGCAGTAAAACCATAGTTGCAACTTTGACCTAATAGCATTGGATAAGTGACAGTGGCAAGTGAGAGTGTCATCCTTCTTTTTTGTTTTTATCAGAGTACGAGATTTTGAATTTACGGGTGAGCTGTGTGTGTTTGACCTGTTGGGCATCATGCTGTACCATGGTTGGGTTGTGGATCCCTCCAGTGAGGTCTCCCCTGTCATCACTGACCTCTCTTATAATCAGCTGACCAATAATATCTTTGCTTGGAGGGAAGAGGCAGTCAAGAACAACAATAATGACCTGCTTGTGAAAGGTTAGAGAAAGGAATGTTATATTTGTGTCGCTATACCTATATATATTGATTTATATTTTTGTTTATGCGTATGTATCTGTGTAAACAAAGCAGCAGGGGTCTTTTTACTTTGTTTCCTCGAGGCCTGAGGAAACGCTATAGTGAAAAGGCCTTTAGTATATGTATGTGTTTTCCTGTTTTCCTTCCTTGTTTTGTTTACAGTCTGTATCCATAGTCATATATGTATTAGTCTATATTTTTATCTATGTCTATTTATGGTTATAAAGATCTACTTTCCTTTTTTGTGTGTATTATATATTAACCCTCTCTGGACGGGTGGTACACCACGGGTACCGCGCATTCAAGGCCCGTTCGCAGGGTGACGTTATACGGCGTTGTTTATTTAACTGATTTAGGCCTATGCCTTCGAGAGCCCCGACATTGTAACGTGCAAGGCTGGAATGCCCCCGTCATGAGTGGGTTAAAAGAAATTTTATTATCATCTTTAAACAAATGATTATTTGATTTTGTGAAATTGAAATTTAGGTGAATTACAATGCATTTGTGAAAATGTTAAAGAATGGAATCAAAAAAGAAAAAATATAGACTTGGACCACACCATAGGCTAAATTAATTTTCTCAATGATGGAGGGCAAGGCACAACACTTGATTATACTTTGAATGTTTTTCTTCAAAATTTCAATAAGGTATGTAAGTGATTTATTCCACACTACAGGGTGCAATTGGATTCTGCATGGGTTCATGATATTAGCTAATGAATGCGGACTGGAGACTGTAAGGGAGAACTTTGAAATGGAGGGAAGAGTTGATTTTTGAATTTATAGTAAAGATGGGACTGGTAACACTTTATTCACAGATTGTGGTTTGAATTTGTCTGCCCCTTTTATTAGTTTTATATCTCTTCTTGTTCTAGCACTCCAAAATTATGTTAATTTGTAAATGTGAAAAATATGTTATTTTTTGTCACTTTCATGAGAGAAATAAGTCAAAACCACTTTATGAATAAAAAGAGATCAGACCTATCTTCCTTGTCAAAAAAATATGGACCTGAACAAGGTCAAGTCAAATGAAATATTTGGATATAAAAGATTACTTTCTCAATTTTTTCTTTTGTCATCTAAATTGAATGTTAACTAAATGCTGGTGATAATAAAACTATATACAATAATTAGGTGCAATAAAATAAAATATTCATATCATATTGATAATGCTGTACTAAATAAGTCATTCCCCCTTTTTGTGTTGGGTCTTTATCTTACCTTCCTCCATTAAATTTTTTTTAAGTGATGAAGACATTCACAAATTCTGTGGTTTGGATCTTTCTACTTTTTCCATTTTCATAGTCATGCTTATGTTATAGATGTCCAATTTTTTTTTGCAATATTGTATAATTAAAGAACATGTTTTTTCATATAACTTACTCTTTTGAGAAAAGCAAGTGAAAAATCGAGAAAGTGGAATGAACATATATTCTTGGCTATTGTGTCTCTGAGTGTAACTGAGACCTTTTTTTTCCAGATTTTCAATTTTTGGGGGGAAATGGGGATCTTTACTCATTTATTCTTACCTGAGGTAGATTTCAGTTTATAGAAATAGTTCTAGAACCTGTTTTTTTATTGTCATAATTAAGAAAAGAATAAAAAGTGCTCAGTACATATTTCACTTCTTGAGAGGCCCTCTTTGGGTACCTCTAAATACACATTAAAGGAAATAAAATTCTTTAAAACTGCAATTTTAGCTAAATAGAGAGTTGATAGTTTCCATATGTTTTACTGAAGATGCAGTGTGTAAACTGTCAGTATACTGAAAGAAAGTTAATAAAGATATATTATTTATGATAATTGATAGACAGAACGATTTTCCTGAAAACCATTGCAAAACTCGGGCTTAGGATGACTTTAGAAAGGTGTAGCTCTAAAACTAGCACCATGACAGTCACAAGACTTTATGATAGCACTTTTCTTTTATGCATTATCATGTACAAGAAAGCCTAATCCTGACTTACAGTTGTGACATCCATTGGCAACAAGTTATGGAAATAAAAATTACTAACTTATGAAATATGGAACTGCTAGTAAGACTTTTTCTTTGGTATATTCTGTGTAATCATATGTAATATGATTATAATTATAACATTATTATCTCTTTAGATATGACTGATTTCTTTTATTTTTTTTGGCAGATCTTTAAGCCTTTCTAACTAGCTTTTGCCCTGACAAGATTAGTATAAAAAGATATTGATATATCCTCACTTATTAACCCATTGATGGGGACAACTACAGGCCTCTATAGTCTTGTTTTATTATTATTATTTTTTTTTTTACACATTGATGATCCCAAAAGTACTTAGTCACTAGGCACTTAGTCAGTTAAAAGACCTGCTGGACCTCACAGGTTAACCCATTCTTTTTTTTTTCGGAAAGTGGTTTTGATAACTATTACTTTTATCATTATTAATAATATTATTGATATTAATAATTATTTTATTGTATCATTAACAATAATAATAGTAATAAAAATTATTATTTTTTCATAAAAAATACAAGGAATCAGGGAGGTTTGCTTATTGACTCCTTGAAAAGTAAGTGTTTATGATCATCAGTGTTTAAGATAAAAAGAAAGATAAAACAAAGCCAAATGGCACAGTGCTTGTATACCTAAACTCCTGGCATCAAAAGGCTGATAGACTGAAGCCCAAACAGAATGATTATACATGGTTCTCTGTATTCTATTTCACAGCAATGTTGTGTGAAGAGTTTATGGCAAACAGTGGATCGCAGCTAACTATCCATGGCTTATTTGAACTCGGGTCGGCTTTGCAACGGGAGGAGATTGCGGTCCTCTTTAGGAACAACCACTTCTCAACCATATATAAGAGAGGGGTAAATATTCATTAGCTTAAGGCAGAGACATCTTCAGTAATTTCAGGTCAATCATGTTGGGAAGTTGCGTGCAGTCAAAATATTTGAGAAGCAATTAATTTTTATCATTATTTTAAACTGTGGGTCAGTTCTGTTTATCGTTTTCAGTATCAATATTTTTATTGTTATGAATTTTGTTATTGTTATTTTTTGTAATTATTATGATTATTAATATGATTTTTGGTTTTCCTACCTTGCCAAGTGTCTAATTAATTTTATATTTCATACAATCTTTGCAGGACCAGTTGTACCAGCTCCTGACCGACCAAGGATTCCTCCATGAGAACGTGGTGTGGGAAACACTCAATGACGTTGATGCCACTTTCTCTGAATTTGTGAACGGCAATTTCCAGCCTATCCCCCCTGTACCTGAGTCAACTCCTTCCTCTGAAGCTGCTCAGAACATGACCATGCAGCAGCAGATCAACTCAGAGTAAGTGGAGAGTGTGCAGCGGTTACTACCGGGGGCGAAATGTGTGGGACGATGTGTTTATTTGTCATCTTGTGTGCTTAATGGCTAGAGAATGTTTTTTTTTTTTTTTTTTAATGTGTTCTCTCTATCTGTTGTGATCCCCCTAAAGGACAGTGAAGTTCAGAGATTCGTTTGCATGTATATTGGAAGAGTTTGAGTGTGAGTGTAAGTGTAAGTGTAAGTGTAAGACTGAGAGTGAATGTGAGAGTGAATGTGAGAGTGGATGTGAGAGTGGATGTGAGAGTGGATGTGAGAGTGGATGTGAGAGTGGATGTGAGAGTGGATGTGAGAGTGGATGTGAGAGTGGATGTGAGAGTGGATGTGAGAGTGGATGTGAGAGTGGATGTGAGAGTGAGTGTGAGCGTGAGAGTGAGCGTGAGTGTGAGTGTGAGTGTGAGTGTGAGTGTGAGTGTGAGTGTGAGTGTGAGTGTGAGTGTGAGTGTGAGTGTGAGTGAGTCTGCGCATGGAACCATCTATGTGTGAAGACACGATCCCTGAAAAAATGGGGGAAAAAAGAATTTTAACGTAGGTTAGAAATAATTTTTACTGAACTTAACATACTGGAAGTGTAAGAATGTCGAGCATAGCTGTAGTGCAGGCTTGCTTACATTATTACTACAAGCACATACTCGTGAATGAAATGGGAATAGAACATGTAGTAGGATGAAGCTGGAAAAAATAAGAAGCTGTGTCTCAAACTTCACATTTAATGGAAGAAGCTTGTACTCTCCTCTCACCAGTATCTACCACTCATTCCCGCACACTTCTAATTCTCTCATGTGCATGTGATCGGTTGTAGGCTTACCGTCAATTTTAGAAGTAATTTCAATCACTCAGTCTGGCTCTTTCTTGGTCATGGCTCGCTGATCTCATAACCTTGTGCTTCTGACATGCTGTTTTCCTTTTCCTTAAGCACTGGACCTTCTTCTAATTTTATATTGTCTCCTTGGTGGAGCTTTCCATGTACTAAAAGCATGGAGACGAGGCAGTTGGATCTACTATATATATTGAGGCAGTAAAATAATTGTACCATTGCAGTTGGAGTAAGATAAAAACAGTTGTAACAAATGTAGTCCTTAACCCATTCATGCCGAATGATGTGATATCTCATCTTGGGAATATTTTGCTCCTGTCACATCACAATCTCTCCCTCTTTTACATAGTTACATATGTATTTACTCATTGCAGTTGCATTTGTATTGAAAAATATGTAAAATACTACAAAATCACCCCATAGAATTCGAGTGGGGAAAAGATGCTCTGAGAGGCACAGTGCGTCATTGCGTCAGGAGATATCCTGCGGCTGGAGGCTGCTCATGCTTGTTATTTTCCTGGTGGGATCGATATTAGGCAAATAATCTTCCTGACACGAATGGGTTAAATTGGCAGACTCATGAATTAGTAGTACTATGAACAGATTTGAATTCATGGTTTCTGCATTATGTGTTATGCAGGAAAGCAATTATTTAAAGGTCAGAAACATCCGAAGTTGATTAATCACCTAAACACCACTAGGCTTTGAGCATGTCTGTTCCCCCACCTGCATTTAGAGTGTGATATTTCAAGTTTCACCACGGCCAGTTTTTGTCTTTGGCATTTCAAGAGCTTGAATTTACACGGCAAATTAAGATACATTTCATTTCCATATATCATACAGATTTTTAAAAAATATCGCAGATACTCCTCACAGTTGAAAAATATTGCCATGAACCCCTCAAATATGAAGGAAAGTTAGATTAATCTACCATGCACATAATACACAAGCATATCAAACATGCAAATATTTCACAAATAAAACAAGAAAAAGAATATGTGGTGAGAGATAAGAATGGAATGAAGGGGGGGTTGCCTGCATGTAATGTGCCATCCAATACGAGAATTATTATTTTATCTTCTCTGTTTCCTTAACCCACACAGGACGGGTGGTACAGCATGTGTACCGCGCATTCAAAAGCCCAGTTGCCGGGCGGCACAGTATTGTGCCAGCCATTCAATTGATTTAGGCCTAATAATTCGAACGCCCCGGCATTTGGACATTCAAGGCTAGAATTCCCCCGTCGGGGATGGGTTAACAAGAAAAAGATAAAGAATAAAAGAGACAGGGAACCAGACTGTCTGATTGGCCGAGGTGGAGGTTGGCCTTTAGGGTGATATGAAAAAATCCTGCCAATTTTTTATAGGCCTTTTATGATTGTGGCGAATAGGATGCCACAATCATAGCAGATAGGACTTCACTGGTTGATACACAATTTGTTAATTTCTTGAAATTGCTCCTTTGATTAACCCTATGGTGATGGTGTGTGTTATGACCGAACTAGTAGCATTGGCTAAAAATTAGAGGACGGGGAAAGTGTTCTCTCTGCCCTCCGGGCAACACAAACTACCCTAAATGGTATTAAGCTGACTATGGAACCCTGTAGCTCTGAAGCTAGTGCTATTATAGCCATAATACTTCATGACTGTGTGTGCACTTCAACTGTGAGCAGATGCTGTTGCAGCGTCACATATTTCATTGACACCTGATGTTAAACACTTTTCGCCACGTCACATATATGGAGGTAATTGATAGTAAAATGCTAGTAAAAATAATAGTAAAATGATAGTAAAGCTCATTGTGAAAGGGTTAACCTAATAAATAAATATTTAAGTTTTCTGGATCACCCATCCATTTGCAAGTTTTAAGTTTTTAGAAACTGGAAAAATAAAGGGATAAACAAAATTCTTTACATCATTACAGCACTGTAGAAGTAATAAATTGGGCCAGTAAAAAATGCCATATCTTGAACATTATAAACTGTAATATTGATGTTGCTTCCACTGCTCTGTGGAAACAACACCAAATTATAGCTTGGAATGATAGCAGCAATAGCTCTGAATGAAATGCCATGAAGTTCAAAGACTTATGGCATATGATGCTTGTTACAGTTACTTGCTCATCACCAAACAATTTGTCACAGTTGTCTAGCTAAGTACTAAAAATGATTTATTATGTTTAGATTTGTGAAAAAAAGGGAAGAGTATCTATCTTGACATTACTGTTGGGAAAACATGTGGTCTGAGTTTAAGAAAGTTAGTATGCAGGGATTCCACCTGTTGAAAGTGCAGCTGTCTGCTTTTTTACATAATTATGTCCCTAATTAGGAGTTTATAGAGATTAGAATTCGGTTTTAGATTATAAAATGTTCTTGAACATTATTAGTTTTTTTTTTAACCCATTGCAGATGGGGGATAGGTTCATTAGCCTTTTCTCCAGGAGGGGTTTTATTTCAAAGGCAGCTTCAGACAACATACATTGACTTCTCCCATTCCATTTTAGTCATTCACTGTAAAACATGTCATATCACAGGCTCTTTCAGTGCTGCAGTTGACTGAAATTGTAGTATGTGATCCATGCCAGCTCATTATTTTCTTTATACTCAATGTGATTGAAGTATTGCTGTGTATGGGAGGACAAAAAGCAACTTTATTTTTTCATATTCATGTACACTCATGAATGAATATGAAACATATAACCATCCACAATGAAGATAACATAGGGAAGAGGAAGGAAACCTGTGCTTATGACTGTGAGTGCGATAGTAAAAGGCAACCCTACTGGCACAGGGGCACATTTTAGACACTGGGCATGGATTGAGTCACCTTCCTTTTCTCGTTCTGCTTGCATGTCCTTCATGAGTAGTACTTTAGAGCAAGAGTTCAGTAACTTGCTGTGTGCCATTGCTCTATAAAGATAGTTCTTGCTAGAGACCGTGGATGGGTGCCATTCAAGGCTGTCTCTCCTGCTGGTGCTAGAAGAAAGTGATGCCATCTAGGATTTGGATGTTAGGTTTGCTTGATATTATGGTAATTATAGTAATGATAACTGCAATAATCGTCCTTACTCACTCCTTACTCATAACACAATAAAATATACAGTGATCCAAAATCCCTGAACATCATGTATGTCATGACACCTGTCATCAGGCCAAAGTTGCTGCGTCATGTATGTCATGACACCCATACACAATGGGTTAATCTAAACTATGGCAGTTCAATTTACTTTTGAAAGAGTTTGAGTATGATTTGAAAAAAGAAGGGCTTTACAGTTGTTTTACCTCCCATTTTTTCTCCTAAAAGCTCAAATTGGATGTTCAGAAAAGGAAAATTATTTTTTTTATCTTGAGATAAAAAAAACAGCTGAATCAGTGGCCTGATTTGGACATTCCATATCAGCTTATTATGTTGTACACTCATTGTAATAGAACCTTCATATTTATTTTTTGAGGATGAATAATTTTTTTTTTACTTTTTTCTGTTTCTTTTAGGAAAGTAAGAAAGATGAAATTGCCATTGAAAATAATTAAAGGGATGATTGCAGTCACTAAGCATAATCTTGGTAGTCTCTTCCCATTCTTACAGTACTGGTGACAGTGTCTGAATCTTTTGCCAGGTGTTAGTACCTGGTTATGGCTGCATTCTCCATGCAGCTGGTCCTCTGTCTGGATATCACGTGGATGCCCTTGACTTTTTGTGGATGAGCTGTGCCTTTAAATCCAACATGGTCCTTATCCCTTGACCACAGCCAGTTAAAAGATCGCCTTCTTGTTCTAACTGACCTCCAGACGGTCAGATAGAACTGAGTAGGCTGGTCAATTAGATCTACACCCTTCATCCCAGTGCTGTTTTTGGTACACTCAGACCCATGCCAGGATGTATTATTGGACCTTCTGGAAATGTGAAATGTTGACAGCTTTGTGGTGGACTTCTTGTCACATATGAAAGGCACACATGCTCCATAGGATGCTGAGGAACGCTACATTATTGCAGTTGTTTGCCTGCAGATCCCTTGGCATATACTTGTAGATGGTGAATACGGTGAAAACCGGATTGTTATACCAACTATGCAGGTGGTATAGAGAGGTATGGAGAGGAATACCATATGTCGAAATGCACCTCATACCTCATCTCACGGCATTTAACTAATAGCCTTCATTGACACAGAGTTCATGATGGGCTAAACTTTTGTAAATATGGGATGTACTGGCATAGCCTACTTTTGCTTCAATGCTAACTCCAAAGTGTCTATGATTTGTTGTGCCAGAGGAGATAGTCTCTCAACAAGAGGGGGTCCTGCAACCAGTACAGTTTTATATGGGCTGAGGTTGCAGACCCATCAAGAGCTAGACCTCAGAATAGCTATCCAGTTCAGCCCTTAGAGAATCCTGTCATTTCCTCATTTGCTGCTTGCTACATTCTTTATCATTTTGTTCTCTCCATATAAAGATAGGTAAAACAAAAAACAAAAAACAAAAAATACAACATCTCCAACTAAAAGATTGTGTCCTGTTTGGTGTTTGAAAGAAAGGAACTACTTTTATCAAAATATGGGGAAAATATAAAACATTTTACACAAGAATTAGATAATTGACAAGAATAGCATTTTGGCTTTTCTCATGGGAGGTTTCTCATGAAAAAAACATAGTTGGATTAAAAGATAACCAGACCTGAGTAAATATTAGAGGTATTATCCATTTAGAAATAAATCCTTTAATATTCATGCTATGACCCTGATTCAGAAAGGTTTTGGTCAGATGTGCCTGAGAAATAAAATAGCAATATACATTGACATTTAAGTGCACTCTTGTCTGTGATAAAAGAACTTGCAAAGCTTAATTTTTGGAAGTAGGAGATTACATACAACATTCTGGAGATACAAGAAAAATATGTGACATTTTTAGAAATAGGAGAAGTTGTGCAGATATTGATGTTAATCTGACATGTTACAGTCAACAGTTGGCAGCGATGCTTCAACATGAGGTAGAGCTGCAGCAGCGTCAACAACAAAACTTTGAACGTCTAAAGGATTCACTAGGGCTTCACAATTTGTCCGAGTGAGTGGCTTGATGGCACACCTTATTGCATAACGTTTGGCTGCTCTGACTCTTCATTAAACTTGTTATCTTGGTCTTACCTTTTCCTGAATGCTGATGCCTGATGTGTTTGTGCATTTGAGATTGTTGGATGCCCCTCTACTTCTACGCATCAGTAATTTTGCTTTTCCTGAATTTGTACTGTAGATTGAGTTATTATTGCTTGATATTTGAGAAAATTTGCCAGCTGTTATCTGCATGTCTGTGTTGACAAATTGAGAGAAAATTACCCCGTAGTTCAGTATATTGCCATATGAATTCCGTGCTCATGATGAAATTAAACGGTGCTTACACGCAGTGATAATCAATAGCATGTAAGGCATTGTAGTTTGTTGGAGTCATGCAAATGCACATGCACATACACACGCATGAAAATATTTAGGCATACATGCTTGCACACACATAAACTTTAAAATAAATGCACTAAATACTCTACTAATGCTCAAACACAAATACACAGATTATAACATTGTACACA
>BOPN01003051.1:132500-135000 GCA_017312705.2 Penaeus japonicus | reverse complement strand
GAAGTTGAATATTTTCAGTAATTGATCATATGAATGTTTGTGCGTAGATGTGTGCGTGCCTGTATAAGTGAGAGATTGCGTGCGTCCATTTTTTCGCTAGTATTATATGAGAATAAAATTAAGAGCAAAGTAAACTTAATTGGAGATATATTTGTATATTACAGTTTTATTTATGAAGCATCATCAAAATTTTTTGAACACTTGCATAAGATTATTACTTCACATATTAGTAATCACTCATACTTTGCAGAACTATGAGTAACATAAAAGGCACAGAAGTATTGCAAACTAGAGTCTAATTTAGGGATGCCTCAGGAAAAGAACTAGAATTTTTAGGCCAATGCGTGAATTGGTCCAAAGTTTTCACCTTCTGCTTAACTGTGTATCAAAGAACATCGGCTTTGGGGAGCTTAGTAGCAGTCCACTACCAGTTCAAAGGTGGGAGCTATTGGCAAGGGTGCAGTGTAGCTTGGTGACTTAATCACAGACCGGTACAGCTTTACATTTTATGAAGTGATTATTGTAGCCCATAATGCAGGAAATATGCTTTGTCTTTTAGGATGTATGGAATTTTTCTCATAAGCTGACTGGTATAATTTGCTGTGGGTTTGACATGTATGCCTTTGAATGAGGAATCCAGTCAGTTGTTTTGTGGCATTAAGTATTTACGCATCATAATCAACTTGCGCATTGTTTAATGATATGGAAAACGTATAGTAAGTGCAGCACTCTCCCTCTATTGGCCACTATAACTTAATATTTCCCTTTATAAAACCATATCTGCATGCAAAATGATTTATTTATGAGAAAAAAAACACGAAAAAAATCTGTACATCCAAAACACGTTCTCAGGTGTAGCTGGAAACTTGGGAAAATATGGTTGCACTATGATAGGTTTAAGTTGATATTCTTTGGATTAGTGCAAAATTGTTAAGAACACCTTGCATAACCATGCTACTTTTGTTAAGCTGTTTTTGTTTGGTCCTTGATTATTTTATGACAGAGAACTTGATTTGCATTTCATCTTCCTAATATTATACCTTGTCACTCCAGAGTCAAATGATCTGTTCGTCTAAAATATTTGTTGGTCTTTGATTGATAGACAGAGCTAGGTATTAGAGGTAGTATGACTATTAGTAGCCAATATTGTTATTATTATGTTCTATTGTTTAAAGAAAAGGAAAATAAGATTACTATGGAATACTGATAAGAAGACCTTGCCTAAACGGGAATTTTTTTTTTTCATTACCACACCTCAGAGAACAACATTGTCGTAGACTATTCCTAAACTGTGTATCCTGGAGCATGGAGGACCCTGGCTATCTCCACCATAGCTGACTCCATGTAAACCATACAGGATTCTTGGATAATCATTACTGCTTCACTTTGGATAACTAGTTGTGGAGCTAATCGATTGCTCATTTGTATAATGGGACTATTTTTTTTATCTTTATATGAACAAATGAAGTTATTTTGAAATTTACTTAAGGCAGGCTAGTATTTGCACTGAGTATTGAGAGACAAAATTAGAAGAGACTCATACATACAGTCTCTGTCTTAGTCACTATGTAATAATATGATGCCTCTGAAAGACTATGTAGATGTAATTTTTGTATGCATTTTTATGTGAATACTACAAGAATTTTTGATATGGAGATTGGATCTATGTTAGAGTATAAGTGATTGCTCATTGTGCTGTACATATATTTATTTTTCATATATTACACCAAGTCTTGTAGTGTTGGGCATATACTTGTCATATTCCTATAGTACACCAGCACATACTGATACTGCAGCATGCTAAAGAAAAAGAAGATAATAATAGATCTTAAAGCTTCAACCAAGGAAAAACCATTCTTTGAGCATTAAATGTTTGCTGTGAATGCTGTCAGAAATTTACCAGGAAAATTCGTTGAATTTATATACAGTTTTGCAAGTTAGTTATTTTTGCAAAGCAGTTCTGCAAATATATGTTGCAGTTACAGTAGTAAGGTGATTGTGCTTTGTATTGTTAAAGATTTGTTTGTAAGTGGAACAAATATTTGAAGTCATTCTTGCTATGAAGACCAACACTACACATTTACTTATGATTCACACATCGTTATTGCAATGCAAGATGTCTGGCTGTTAGATTTTTAGATTTGTTTGTTACAATATGCATAGCTTAAATTGTGAAGGTGAAGGCCTCTGTTTTACATAATAGTTATGATTTTCGTGTAATCTTTGCACCAATATTGTATTCAGTGTTGAAAGCACAATACTGAGATGCTGGTGTCTCTTTTTTTTTTTTTTTTTTCAAGAAAAAGTCAGGGAAAATAACCGAAATAAATTTGTTTTACCAAACATTAAAAAAGTTGTACTACACAGTTGTTGGATGAAGAAATGTTTATAAAGTTTCTGAAATTTAGGCAGACATTTTGTAATATTGTTCTGATCAGTAATCAGTGTTCTTGTTACTGTAACTCAAAAGAACAGTAAATAAAAGTAATGGATGTTTAAA
>BOPN01003051.1:117500-125000 GCA_017312705.2 Penaeus japonicus | reverse complement strand
ACTTCCCCGTTGGTCGGGCTTGTTGCCATGACCTGCAGCATCCATTGCACCAAGCGCAGGCGGTCGCCGAGGGCCAGCTGCCGGTCCAAGCATTCGCCTGTATGATGCAAGAGAGTGTAGTTATATGCACAGAAGCAACCACGATCGCCATAGCCTTATCCTAGGATCGAGTTTCCTTAAAGCAGAGAAAGGGCTCACCTCCAGCCTTTGGCTCCGATGCTCTCTCCCTTGGCGTCGGGAAGAGCCCTTGGAATTGATGCAGTGCCGTTTGAACTGATGAGCTTGAGACCACTGCAGCTCTTCTGACTCTGGTCTCCTGAAGGCTTTCGATTGCGCGGAGAACTTTCTGAACCTCAGACATGAGGAGGGTGAGCTTTTGCGAAAGCAATGCGGCCTGAGCAAGCGCGTCCTCACGGGTGGTGCAGGCAAGCAGTTCCTTGAGAGTTCTGTCGATTTCAGCCTGAAGTTCCCCTAATTCCAGCTGAAGCTCCTGCAGGGGTGTAAGAAGAGAGAGGGGGCAGTCACCCTTGCATGCAATGGGAACACCAGGTGGTGGTGTTCCTCCTGGTGGTGGTGTTCCTCCTGGTGGAGTAGATCCTCCTGGTGGTGGTGTTCCTCCTGGTGGTGGTGTTCCTCCTGGTGGAGTAGATCCTCCTGGTGGTGGTGTTCCTCCTGGTGGCGGTGTTCCTCCTGGTGGAGTAGATCCTCCTGGTGGTGGTGTTCCTCCTGGTGGAGTAGATCCTCCTGGTGGTGGTGTTCCTCCTGGTGGCGGTGTTCCTCCTGGTGGTGGTGTTCCTCCTGGTGGAGTAGATCCTCCTGGTGGTGGTGTTCCTCCTGGTGGAGTAGATCCTCCTGGTGGCGGTGTTCCTCCTGGTGGAGTAGATCCTCCTGGTGGTGGTGTTCCTCCTGGTGGTGGTGTTCCTCCTGGTGGAGGAGTTCCTCCTGGTGGCGGTGTTCCTCCTGGTGGAGTAGATCCTCCGGGTGGCGGTGTTCCTCCTGTTGGTGGTGTTCCTCCTGGTGGAGTAGATCCTCCAGGTGGTGGTGTTCTTCCTGGTGGAGAGCGCAGGCGCATCAGCGTGTCGACTTCGACCCAGGTGGCCCGGTAGGCTGAGTCAGCCAGCTCGTAAGCGCGAAGGATTCCCCAGTGCTCGCTGAGGGGCTCGTGCTGCCAACTGCCGTCGCTCGCTGTCAGGTTCCGGCTCTCCATGGCGGACAGATGGTGCAGCACTGCTCCGTACTCCTGCGGGACATTCAGTTAGCCTACTCTACGAGATGTTCAAGTCAGGAGCTCCACACTGACCAGGGGTGGTGTTCCTCCTGGTGGAGTAGATCCTCCTGGTGGTGGTGTTCCTCCTGGTGGCGGTGTTCCTCCTGGTGGAGTAGATCCTCCTGGTGGTGGTGTTCCTCCTGGTGGAGTAGATCCTCCTGGTGGCGGTGTTCCTCCTGGTGGTGGTGTTCCTCCTGGTGGTGGTGTTCCTCCTGGTGGAGGAGTTCCTCCAGATGGTGGTGTTCCTCCAGGTGGAGGAGTTCCTCCTGGTGGTGGTGTTCCTCCAGGTGGTGGTGTTCCTCCTGGTGGAGTAGATCCTCCTGGTGGTGGTGTTCCTCCTGGTGGAGTAGATCCTCCTGGTGGAGTAGATCCTCCTGGTGGCGGTGTTCCTCCTGGTGGAGTAGATCCTCCTGGTGGTGGTGTTCCTCCTGGTGGTGGTGTTCCTCCTGGTGGAGGAGTTCCTCCAGATGGTGGTGTTCCTCCAGGTGGAGGAGTTCCTCCTGGTGGTGGTGTTACTCCAGATGGCGGTGTTCCTCCTGGTGGAGTAGATCCTCCTGGTGGCGGTGTTCCTCCTGGTGGAGTAGATCCTCCTGGTGGTGGTGTTCCTCCTGGTGGTGGTGTTCCTCCTGGTGGAGTAGATCCTCCTGGTGGTGGTGTTCCTCCTGGTGGAGTAGATCCTCCTGGTGGAGTAGATCCTCCAGGTGGTGGTGTTCCTCCTGGTGGAGGAGTTCCTCCAGATGGTGGTGTTCCTCCAGTTGGTGGTGTTCCTCCTGGTGGAGGAGTTCCTCCTGGTGGTGGTGTTCCTCCTGGTGGTGGTGTTCCTCCGGGTGGCGGTGTTCCTCCTGATGGAGTAGATCCTCCTGTTGGAGTAGATCCTCCTGGTGGAGTAGATCTCCGGGTGGTGGTGTTCACTCCTGGTGGGAGGTTCCTCCAGATGGTGGTGTTCCTCAGTTGGTGGTGTTCCTCCGGGTGGTGGTGTTCACCTCCTGGTGGTGGTGTTCCTCCTGGTGGTGGTGTTCCTCCGGGTGGCGGTGTTCCTCCTGATGGAGTAGATCCTCCTGTTGGAGTAGATCCTCCTGGTGGTGGTGTTCCTCCTGTTGGTGGTGTTCCTCCTGGTGGTGGTGTTCCTCCTGATGGAGTAGATCCTCCTGGTGGAGTAGATCCTCCTGGTGGTGGTGTTCCTCCTGGTGGAGTAGATCCTCCTGGTGGTGGTGTTCCTCCTGGTGGAGTAGATCCTCCTGGTGGTGGTGTTCCTCCTGGTGGAGTAGATCCTCCTGGTGGAGTAGATCCTCCAGGTGGTGGTGTTCCTCCTGGTGGAGGAGTTCCTCCTGGTGGTGGTGTTCCTCCAGGTGGTGGTGTTCCTCCTGGTGGTGGTGTTCCTCCTGGTGGAGGAGTTCCTCCAGGTGGTGGTGTTCCTCCTGGTGGTGGTGTTCCTCCAGGTGGAGGAGTTCCTCCAGGTGGTGGTGTTCCTCCTGGTGGTGGTGTTCCTCCAGGTGGAGGAGTTCCTCCAGGTGGTGGTGTTCCTCCAGGTGGTGGTGTTCCTCCTGGTGGTGGTGTTCCTCCTGGTGGTGGTGTTCCTCCTGGTGGCGGTGTTCCTCCTGGTGGAGGAGTTCCTCCAGGTGGTGGTGTTCCTCCAGGTGGTGGTGTTCCTCCTGGTGGTGGTGTTCCTCCTGGTGGAGGAGTTCCTCCAGGTGGTGGTGTTCCTCCTGGTGGTGGTGTTCCTCCTGGTGGAGGAGTTCCTCCAGGTGGTGGTGTTCCTCCTGGTGGTGGTGTTCCTCCAGATGAAAGATGGTTGGAACTTTTGTCCAGCATCATTTCCTAAAGGGCGTAGCGCCAGAAGGCTCCGTCCGCACCAAGACTCCTCAGACAGCTGTCTTTGGGCCTCGTCAAGCCATACTAGCCTTTAACGTTGAAGGAGCTAGTGCCGCTGTTCACGTTCATCGAAGCACAAGAGGAACACCATCAGTACAGTTGCCGTAAGTCTTAAAAGCAGATGACAACATATATTACTGAATGGACAAAAACTGTAGTAGAGACACAACGAACATATTAGTTATAGGTGAAGATTATCAAGCAGGGTGGATGATGTCTATTTTACAAGAACAGCCAGTTTCAATGATTTTCTACTGCAATGTTGTTGTTTTTTCATACACACTAGTTTATTAATATTTTGAATGCACAGCCATGTTTATGGTAAGCGCTAAATCTGTGTATTATATTCATTTTATTGCTTTGCATAACCTTTTCAATATTTCTTCCAGAAAATTGAAGTCATTTTCAGTCGAGCGATACCAGTACAAAGGCAAATTGAATTTCTTTAAGCAGAAACATTAGTTATTAGTAACTTTGTATATCACAAGTAACAATACTTAATGAACAATCATATCGGCAGCATGTGCTTTCGCATACAGAACACCATAAGACCACTATATATTTTCTCTTCTGAGCACTGCATTGTTATTTGAATATAGTTGATCACCCTGCAATTATATACGAAAAGTTTCATATGTATGTGTTGACTGTAAAATGATGTAATACATAAGTGTGATGAAATAAAATAAGAGTGAAGCTTTTGTGATTCATGGATGTTATTTTTTTCCCGTAAATCATTAAAGGTGCTTGTGTAGGGAACTGTATATGTGTATATGCATGTGTGCATGTATGTATGTATGTATGTATGTATGCATGTATATATACACATGGTGAAGGAGTTCCTCCAGATGGTGGTGTTCCTCCTAGTGGTGGTGTTCCTCCTGGTGGAGTAGATCCTCCAGGTGGTGGTGTTCCTCCTGGTGGTGGTGTTCCTCCTGGTGGTGGTGTTCCTCCTGGTGAAGGAGTTCCTCCAGATGGTGGTGTTCCTCCTAGTGGTGGTGTTCCTCCTGGTGGAGTAGATCCTCCTGGTGAAGGAGTTCCTCCAGATGGTGGTGTTCCTCCTAGTGGTGGTGTTCCTCCTGGTGGAGTAGATCCTCCTGGTGGAGGAGTTCCTCCAGGTGGTGGTGTTCCTCCTGGTGGTGGTGTTCCTCCAGATGGTGGCGTTCCTCCTGGTGGTGGTGTTCCTCCAGGTGGTGGTGTTCCTCCAGGTGGTGGTGTTCCTCCTGGTGGTGGTGTTCCCCCAGGTGGTGGTGTTCCTCCTGGTGGTGGTGTTCCCCCAGATGGTGGTGTCCCACCAGGTGGTGGTGTTCCTCCAGGTGGGTGTTCCTCCAGGTGGTGGTGTTCCCCCAGATGTTGGTGCCCCACCAGGTGGAGGTGTTCCTCCAGGTGGTGGTGTTCCTCCAGGTGGTTGGTATCCTCCTGGACACGTTGGTTGGTAGGTAATAGTGGGACGGCACTCATGACACCCCGCCACCCAGTAATCGGAGCTGCAAGTCACTGGAAAGACAAATGCACTTAATAGACGGGAATTATACATAGATACATACATACATACATACATACATACACACATACACATGCATGGGTTGGTGAATGTGTGTGTGCACATATATGTCTCCCCATGACCTTTAGTAGAAACGACCCACCTCCGCAGTCGACACCCGCTTCCCCAAGACCGCCGGCAGAGCGCAGGCGCATCAGCGTGTCGACTTCGACCCAGGTGGCCCGGTAGGCTGAGTCAGCCAGCTCGTAAGCGCGAAGGATTCCCCAGTGCTCGCTGAGGGGCTCGTGCTGCCAACTGCCGTCGCTCGCTGTCAGGTTCCGGCTCTCCATGGCGGACAGATGGTGCAGCACTGCTCCGTACTCCTGCGGGACATTCAGTTAGCCTACTCTACGAGATGTTCAAGTCAGGAGCTCCACACTGACCAGGGACTTCGTCTGCAACATAATGCTAGGGCTGTCGTTTTTTATATGAAGGTCACTGTTGTCCCACTGATATAAATATATATTCATCATGGATAGAAATTTTATTCGAAAACTAGTATATTTCATTACAAGAAAAAAAAAATTGCCAACATGAAGAAGAGTAGTGTTTAAAAAGCCTTGTATGCTAGAACATCTGGTTTTAATATATGACTATTAGTTAGAGATACTTTACTTTTATAATAAGGTAACTTTACTATCATTAAGTTGACTGAAATCACAAAAAATCGACTGTTTCGTAATCACCCCAGAGGAACAGCTAAAGGATTTTAAAAAATGCGTGTATAAATGGGATATCTTTTTGAAAATGTAACATTGATTACCAGAGACTTTAATGTTTTAGGGGAGATCATGTAACATTTAAATTTGCCTTGTGATCACAAACCGCAGGTGAGTAAGTTAACTGAATATTTTAGTTATATAATGTAAACATATTACGCAACTATGCTGAAGAATCGAAAAAAAATACAAACAAGATGAAGAGGAAGAAGAAAAAAAACGTGATTATAGTACATTTTACAATATCACAATCCTTATACGTCACCTCTGAGCATATCTGACGCATAGCTATGGTTGGTGCTCTGAATTTGTCTAGCATTAACACCTGCATTTATTTCTTGATGCCTTTCCTTTTACAGTTTATTGTCCCTGCTCTTGTGACCCAATCTTGGTTGCAACACCAAGTTTTTCCTCACCGTAAAAGCTTTATTTCCCACTAGCGTCTGACTGTACTTGTAAGACAGCCATTCAGGGAAGTGAACAGACTTACGCAACGTTGGTCCCTATTCACCAACCTACCTCATCACACAGACACTCAGGGAAAAATCGTCAAATGACCAGTCAGTTGATGATGGAACACACTGTAAGTATTCAATCTACGGTAATTCTAGTCTTCTCTTTTGAATATTATACGAAACGCCTTTTCGAAACACTAACATTGTGGAGCCTTCGGAGTGCCCGGCAAAGAGAGGGTCCCAGGGTCGAGTCAATCCACGGAGGGCGTCGTGGCTTTCGTTTGGCTGCAGGAGGAAGGGGGCGATTTACTTTCAGATTTTTCGATCGCTGGCTGGTCTACAAACTAAGACTAGTTTTACGATCGCTTTTATCATTATTGTAATCATAGCATTTTTTTCTTGAGTTATTCATTTGTTTTCCAAATGAATAACAGTATTTAAAAAACAACAAGTCTAAGATGATTTTCGTAGTTTCTAAAAAAAAGAAAACTGAGTAAATTTTAGGACAAAACTCCTTTCGCATTTATGAAAAAGCTGTCTCTCTCAAAAATTGCAATAATGATAAGGATGTTAATGATAACTTTTACTTCAACTTCATCCCTCAACGCAGGATAACGTTAATCCCTGCAATCATTTCAAGTTTGATATCATTTATTATTTATTCATTTCTAATACGTGTAAACCGATTTCTATATCATCATTCAACAATCGCGAAAACACATAAAAAGAAAGAATTTTGGTAATATTTAGTTATTGAAATTACGAAAAGAGGGAAATATGAGAATGCTCACTAGCCTTTTTTTTTTTAAAGTAGCTGTTTCCTTATGTCCTTACAAGGGAGCTGATTAATATATGTTCTTTATCTTTTCATTCAAGGAAAAGTGAGTTATAAAATACACAAGGAAGATAGCGAAGAAAAAAAATGGAGTGGTATGCCCTCAAAATGACAATCTCCCAAAATCTTGTAACAAGGCATCCGTTATGCAAAACAATATATACAAACACATAACAAGAAAAAAACAAAAGCAAAAGAACAAAGCAACTTTCTTACGAAGATAATTGATTGCCCGTCCCCCCCCCCCACAATAAAAAAAGATAATCATAACTGAAGAAATCCAGGTGTTCTCCCGGCGTAAATAAGCCTTAGTGATTACATTTACCCAGGTGTATCTGCAAGGATCATGCAAGTGCTACCCTCACACGTCATACCTTTAATGACATGAACTTGTTGCGAAATAAATAATGGCTGATAAGCAGAGCAGCAGCCACAATCCAGTCCGAAGGGTTTTATGGCGCTGGTCTTATCCTGTGGAAGTGGTGGCAAGCTATGATTACGTGGACGGAAAAATATGACCCTGACACCTGCGATTTAAATTTTAATCTTCATAAAAGATAGCAAGCATTATGAAACTCAAACGTACACACGTGTATGCATATATTAAATATATGCATACATATCATGAATATATATATGCATACACAAACTCTCTCTCTCTCTTTCTCTCTTTCTGTCTCTGTCTCTGTCCCTCTCTATCTCTCTCTCTCTCTCTCTGCCTCTCTTCCGTTTTATCTTCCTCTGTCTCTCGGTGTCTGTCTGTCTCTTTCTTCCTATCTCTCTTTTTGTCTCTCTCTTTCTGTCTCTTT
>BOPN01003051.1:100000-105000 GCA_017312705.2 Penaeus japonicus | reverse complement strand
TCTAAATCATTGCAATCAAGTGTACCTCAAATTTGATCAAGTATAATAATTGTTGTAAGTTTAACATAATGTTAAATTTACAACAATTATTATATTTGATCAAATTTGAGGTACACTTGCAAATTATACATAAAGTATAATTTAGATTCGGGGACAAATGATCCGTGCATGTAGTGGGGTGGCGGCAGTATGCGGACTGCCGCGTTCCTTCCATATCATAGGTTTTAGGGTAAAGAAAGGGACGCTCAACTGCCACGGACCAACACAACCAAATCCTTTTTGGTTTTGGGAAAAATATCAGTCTTTTTCAGTGTTCAGAGATCTAATAGGTTTAATTGACCAATTATCTAATTGAGGGAATAATAATGAATGGTCTCATGTGGCACCT
The DNA here is from genome assembly GCA_017312705.2 of Penaeus japonicus. Taxonomy (NCBI): domain Eukaryota; kingdom Metazoa; phylum Arthropoda; class Malacostraca; order Decapoda; family Penaeidae; genus Penaeus; species Penaeus japonicus. Next base: position 104,612 of record BOPN01003051.1, on the reverse strand, counting down.
ACTACACTCAATCAATGTCAACAAGACAGATATCGTTGGATTTACGACGCTATCTTATGTGTGAGCCGAGATACGAGCGTTAATTGGTTTAATTGGCCAATTATTCAATTAATGAAATTGATGAAATGTTTCATCCAATAGCCAACGCAGCGATATGAAAATCACTAAGAATTAATTTTGAGTTGAAACTGTTTTTTTTTCAGACATTAAACGTCAAATACAAGTGGTGTTGTGTGTGCAAAAATCGGCTTACCGCGTGTTACTAATGACGTCACAAATACGTCATCAAAATAAGGATACTACCTCAAAACCAGTTATTAGCAAATTCGAGACTACAACCGACATCATATCGAAAGATGAAGGCCTGGGACATCCCCGTTCTCTCACATTAAGGTTTACCGTTTTAATGTTTTTTCGCGACTTTTTCGCGTCAAAATGGTTTAAAAAGTCGCGAATATCTCAACAATGCATGGAAGCCCGGAACGTTTTGACGGCATTTTCAGAAAGTACATTAAATTTCATTTCTACGCTAGCATGATCATTTTTTCCTATCTCGAAAGTTTCATATAAAAAAATTGAGTTGAAAAACGTCTATTTTTGGATAGTTTGATTTTGAAATTCGTGATTTTGTGACGTCATTATGACGTCATCACTGCGTCATCAGATGTTTTTTCAGGACAGTTTTTGAAAGTTTGAACTTTCTTCTTTCCAATGCTGTGTTGCTAAATCGCGTATCTTTTATACTTCTCGAGATATATCATCACAAAGAGGACCCACTTTTTGCCTAAAAATATCCTCTACCTGTATGTATATAATCGTACCCATTTTTAACAAGAACACCCTCATTTTCGGCGATTTCAGGTTGTAATAACTCGGCCGTTTTTAATCCAATCGATCTGAAATTTTGACAGTCGCGTCTTTGTGTACTAAATGCACGGAATATAAGTTTTAAGTAATTCGGACGTCGGGAAGTTGGGTAAATTTTTACCTGAAATTCGGCGAATCCACAGAAACATATAGTAGGGGGCTGGCAAGCGGAGTTACCGGAACTTGTCCTACGACTCTCGGACTGTACCAAACTCACCTCCGGTGCTCGGGCCTTCGGCCCTCGCACCGGAGGCTCGTCTACGAGCTCACCCTCGGACCCTTCGGGTCCTCGGGCTCGCATACTGCCACGGGGGGCTTGCCAGCCCCCTGATAACACCAATGACAATATTGAAGTTAATTATCATAAAGATTGTATTGTTATTATAGATATTTATAATGGTAATGAAAGTGGATATGACAATAATAATGATTATAAGGATTATCACAATCATCACAATAAGAAATCATCACAATATATATGATGAAGATTGCAATAATGTTGATAGTAATAATAACAGCCATTCGAAAATAGCATCCTTTATTATCAATAACAATATTGATATAATTCATAACATTCATTTACTGGAAGAAATATGGGATGATTAGGTCAAAGACTGCCCTCTTTCTCTCAGATCTTCAAATGGATATATTTGTATATATATATTTTACTGAATCTTTTAAATAAAGTAAATACGATGACGCGTTATAATCAAAACATCTCAGGAGACTGATTGTTTGGTTCATTTCTGGTATAGGTGTAAATTTTCTGTTAAAAAAAAAATACCCCGCTTCACATATTACGTTTTCAGTCATAAAATATATTACAATTTTAAAATCCATATGTGTCTAAGTAGTCAAAAATTACCGACAGCATAAAAAAAAAGTTGTGAAGAGAGTGAGGAAGGAGACGCCATGTTTGCGATGTTATTTTGTTTTTCGTTTCATCAAATGCGGCGGCAGGATTCGACAACAATCCTCACAAGACGTTAAATTTTGTGCTCATGTCTTCGCCAGGAATCATTGCAAATGTGCTATAACGGATTCAACTTTCCATGTTGAGTTTGATCCAATCCAGGAAATGCGAGACCTGCGTATAGACGGCGGGGAAGGCATCACATCCGTTACCCCAAGACACGATACCCTGTTGGACGCCGTCGCAGAAGAGGGGACCGCCTGAGTCACCCTAGAGCAAGAGAAAGGAAAGTGTGAAAAAGGGGCGTTACTTACTTACTTGGTTACTTGGTGTAAGTTCTTGCATGCTGGAGCCATGCTAGGGAACCGGACGCCTTCTGTCAGTTGCAAGGAACCGAACTTGATGAGGTATGCATAACTTGGAAAATAAATGAATCTATCTATCTATCTATCTATCTATCTATCTATCTATCTTTCTATCTATCTATATATATATCGAGTGTGTGATGTTGAGCGCGGGAATTAAAGTTGCGACGTGGAGCGTGGAAAATAGTGCATGATGTAGTGGGCGGAGAATAAAGTGTGTGATGTAGATCGCGAGAAAATAACATAAATGACGAGCGCGGAAAATAAAGCGTGATACAGAGCATGGACAATATAAGTTGTGATGTGAATCGCTGGAAAATAAAGCTCGTGGTGTACAGTGCAGAAAATGGTATGCGGGACTCAGAAAATAAAATACGTGATAAGGAGCTCGGATGTGATCGAAAGGCACTCACGTTACACACTCCCTGGCCGCCGAGGAAACCAGCGCACATCATGTCGATCAAGATTTCGTCCTCCCCATAGATGTCCCTGCACTCCTCGTCCGTTAGGTAGGGAAGGTCCACGTAGCGCAGGTCGCTGCTCACGCCACCGCCGTCCTGTGGAAAAAGGCTGGTGGATAACCTGTGCTCGTTGGCTGAGGGGAACAGTAATGCTTATGGAATGGTGAGATGTGTGTATGTACGTATATGTATGTAGAGGGTACGTATATTTATATGGTTATCTATTTGGACGGATAAACATACTCATACTCAATAACATACACACACACACACACACACACACACACACATATACACACACACAAACATGTGTACATATGTATATACATACATACACATACACGTATATGTATAAACACGTACATGAATATACACACCAAACAAAGCCAATGTTGGTTTCAATACTCCCACCAATATTTATAAGCCTTCTTCAAAACCCAAAGGAGAGCAAAGACGACAGAGACCTCCGAACAAATAAAAAGGGAAAAGGGACAAGCAATAAATAGAGAAACACACAAAGAAAATGATAGAGAGCCACACATAAGGACAAATAACATCCCGTTTATTGATATATATATATATATATATATATATATATATATATATATATATATATATATATATTTTTAATATATATATATATATATATATATATATATATATATATATATATATTTTTTTTTTTTTTTTTTTTTTTTTTTTTTTTTTTTTTTTTTCAGAATGAGAATTATAAATCCAGATGAAGAAAAGAAAGAAAGGAGTAGAAGGGGAGACGCATCCTGGCACACTAATCGTCCTAGTGAAAGGACTAAGAGGACTGGCGCACCTGCGTGTAGCCCCAACCCACGGCGGTGCAGAGGGTTCCGTTGGAAGGCTCCTGGTAGTCCGAAGGCAGAGCCACCGTGGAGACTAAGTCGTGCACAAAAACGAAATTATGAGACGTCTGGAAAGGAAGAAGAAAGAGAGAGTTAGAAAAAAAGAAGGTGAAACTGATTCGAAGGTAAACGTATTCTCAGAATATAGAGAACAATGATAAAGAAAATTCGGAAAAATCCATTTCCTTATTTTACATTTTACTCATTTACTAATTTTACTGTTAATCCATTTCCTCATTTTACATTATACTCATTTACTCATTTTACTGTTAATCCATTTCCTCATTTTACATTATACTCATTTACTCATTTTACTGTTAATCCATTTACTCATTTTACATTATACTCATTTACTCATTTTACTGTTAATCCATTTACTCATTTTACATTATACTCATTTACTCATTTTACTGTTAATCCATTTCCTCATTTTACATTATACTCATTTACTCATTTTACTGTTAATCCATTTCCTCATTTTACATTATACTCATTTACTCATTTTACTGTTAATCCATTTCCTCATTTTACATTATACTTATCTACTCATTTTACTGTTAATCCATTTCCTCATTTTACATTATACTCATTTACTCATTTTACTGTTAATCCATTTCCTCCTTTTTACAGACGACCTCCTTGTCGCCAAGCCACCAACCCTGATCATGGCGATGTCGTTGGCTCCTGTGGTCGTGGAGAAGTCGTGCATGAAGACCCTCTGGCTCCGCTTTGTCTCCTCCAGGCCTGAGCTGTGGTCGAGGTTCTGCTCTCCTGCCACGACGTTGAAGGAGGAATCGGAATATCTGGAGAGGAGGAGAAGAATAAAAGGGGGCGGTAAAGAGGAGGAATCGGAGTATCTGAAGAGGAGGAGGAAGAATAAAAGGGGGCGATAAAGAGGAGGAATCGGAGTATCTGAAGAGGAGAAGGAGAAGGAAAAAAGGGGCGATAAAGAGGGAGATAGGGTTAGGGAAGAAGGAAGGTAGTATCGAGATGGAGAGGAGAAGGGGAAGAAAAGTCAAAAGAAGAAAAGAAGAGAAAACAGGAATTTCGAGTCCACAGTAAAAGAAAAGGAAAAAGATATATCCTATTCCAATCAAAGAAAAACATATCTATCTCAGCCAGACAATATCA
>BOPN01003051.1:70000-80000 GCA_017312705.2 Penaeus japonicus | reverse complement strand
CGATTTATGTGTTTTAAAGGTGCATATGTTTTATATGTATATATGTGGATATATTTATGCATATGTGGATGTAAGTGTATGTGCATGTCTTTGAACTTGTATATTTGGATACATTTTTATTCGTGACTATAAGCGAATGTCGAATTACACATATACGGGTGAGTGTGTATTATATAATATCATATAATATCATATAATATAATCTGATTGTGATAGAAGCCGACGATGATGTCGGACTGCTTGCCTTCGTCCTCACTCAGGGACGAGGAAATCTACGGCGCAAGGGTCGCAATCAAGGAACAGGCCAGCGAAGGTGTCACCGAAGAGACGTGTGTGGAAATTAAGGAAGAAAGCCTTGATTACGCAGATGAGGCGAGGGATAAAGTGAGCGAGGCAAAGATAGAGCATTGATTTCTATTCTATAAAGATCTCAAAGTAATGTGATTGAAGATTCCAATGACATATTGCCAGCAGCTCCATTCGTGGCTGAGGATTTTGGGCCCAAGGGGTCATCAGATGAGGATCAGGAGGTTCCATATAGAAAAAGCAATGAGAAACGGAAATATCTTGTTTGTGAAATGCATGGCCAGCAAATCCTTTATAAGAGCATTCCCACGGCTCACATGAGAGTACATACAAAGGAGAAGCCGTATAGCTGTGAAGTTTGTGGAAAGGCTTTCCCACAGAAACAGTATCTAGTTGTTCACATGAGAGTACATACAAAGGGGAAGTCGTTTGGCTGTAAAGTTTGTAATAAGATTTTCTCTTGCAAACACGATCTAGCAAGGTACATGAGAATACATACAAAGGAGAAGCCATACAGTTATATGATTTGCGAAAAGACTTCATCTCAGAAAGAACAACAAGTTGATGACATGAGATTACATGCAAATGAGAAATCGTATACCTGTGAGATTTGCGGAAAGGCTTTCCGTCGAAAAAGTCATTTAGTGGAGCGCTCGAGAATACATACAACGGAGAAGCCATATAGCTGTGAGGTGTGCGAAAAGACTTTCTCTCTGAAACAATGTTTAGTAGATCACAGGCGAGTACATACAAAGAAGAAGTCCTATAACTAAGGTTTGTGAAAAGGCTTTCTCTCTGAAAAAATATCTAGTAAACCACATGAGAATACATGCAGAGGAGAAGCAATATAGCTGTGATATTTGCGAAAAGGCTTTCCCTTGGAAATATATCCCATTGAAGCACATGCAAGTACATACAAAAGAGTAGCCGTATAGTTGTAGGGTTTGTAAAAAAAATATGAATTGGTAAATCACATGAGAGTTTGCTAAAAGGCCTTTTCTCGAAAAGAGTGTCTAGTAATGCACATGTGAGTACATACCCGTGAGGTCTAGTTGGTCACATGAGAGTGCAAAGAAGACAGGAACCTTATAGCATTGGATTCACTCAGAGATGAGGTGACCGGTGGCATAAGCGACGCATTCATTGCAAATATTGATAAACAGTTCTCCAAGCGTGCATTTTTTTCTACCTGAAGATAATACTAATATCAATATCAGAATGTTGCTTATTCTGGGGATTCGTGAAGAACTTCTTTACCAGGGAAGGCATCGCACTCAAGGGCAGATTTGGAGGGAGTTCGTGAGATACCTGAGTCAACCAACATACTTTGCACCTTTCACTTTTCAAGAACAACCATAAGAATGAAGCTTCATATTTCTTTAAAACTACATATGCGACCTATTATAGAACACTACAATACATGACGCTGGCTATTGTATATCATTTGAATATATGAATTGCCTGCTAGAATAATTGTGATTTCATTCCCTATTATTGTATCCCTTCACCTACCTAAAATACATACTTACTTAAGAAGGCAACTTGTTTTCCCCTTTTATGTTTGGCTCTAAGGCATCCCTGTTTTCAGATAGGTGGATGTGCATTTCAAATACATGATTCTACTCTAATCCTGAATGCTATGAGACTGTTGCTTCCCTTAGCTAATCCTATGTCATTGACTAACTATCGACGAAAATAAAACTTGTCCATATATGCATCGCAACCTAGATGTGATTCAGTGCAAGGAATAAAAGATATGTATTACGATTGATCAACAAAACTGGATCAGATATAACCAAATATATCTTATATACACACAAACAAACACATGTTTGTGTGTATACATATATATATAGTACGATAACCATTAAGATAACAATTATAATGGTAATTGTGATAAAATTTGTGATATTTATTCAGGGACGAGGAAATCTACGGCGCAGGGGTCGCAATCAAGGAAGAGGCTAGCGAAGTTGTCACCGAAGAGACGTGTGTGGAAATTAAGGAAGAAAACCTTGATGAAGCAAGGGATGAAGTGAGCGAGGCAACAATAGAGCATGGATTTCCCTTCTTTAAAGATCTCAAACAGGAAGATTTTAAAAGAGACTCAAGTAATGTGATTGATGATTCCAGTGACGCATTGCCAGCAACTCCATTTGTGGAGTACATGAGAGTACATACAATGGAGAAGCCGTACAGCTGTGAAGTTTGTGGAAAGGCTTTCCCACAGAAACAATATCTAGTTGTTCACATGAGAGTACATGCAAAGGGGAAGTCATTTGGCTCTTGGAAACATAATCTAGTAAAGCACATGAGAATACATACAAAGGAGAAGCCGTACATTTATATGATTTGCGAAAAGACTTCTTCTCAGAAAGAACAACACGATGATGACATGAAAGTACATACAAATGAGAAGTCGTATACCTGTGAGATTTGCGGAAAGGCTTTCCGTCGGAAAAGTCATTTAGTGGAGCACTCGAGAATACATACAACGGAGAAGCCATATAGCTGTGAGGTATGCGAAAAGACTTTCTCTCTGAAAAAATATTTAGTAGATCACAGGCGAGTACATACAAAGGAGAAGTCCTATAACTGTAAGGTTTGTGAAAAGGCTTTCTCTCTGAAAAAATATCTAGTAAATCACATGAGAATACATGCAGAGGAGAAGCAATATAGCTGTGATATTTGCGAAAAGGCTTTCCCTTGGAAATATATCCTATTGAAGCACATGAAAGTACATGCAAAAGAGTAGCCGTATAAAAAAAAATCGGAAATATGAACTGGTAAATCTAGTAATGCACACGAGAGTACATACCTGTGAGGTCTAGTTGGTCACATGAGAGTGCAAAGAAGACAGAAACCTTATAGCATTGGATTCACTCAGAGATGAGGTGACCGGTGGCATAAGCGACATTCATTGCAAATGTTAATATACAGTTCCCCAAGCGTGCTACTCTTTTTTTTTTTTTTTTTTTTTACCTGAAGATAATACTAATATTAACATCAAAATTAACATCCCACTCCAGGGCAGATTTGAAGGGAGTTCATGAGACACCTGAGTCAACCAACATACTTTGCACCTTTCACTTTTTAAGAACAACCATAAAAATGAAATTTCATATTTCTTTAAAACTACAAATGCGACCTATTATAGAACACTATAATACATGAAGCTGGCTATTGTATATCATTTGAATATATGAATTGCCTGCTAGAATAATTATGATTTCATACAGTATTATTCTATCCCTTCAGTTATAGCTAAAATACAATACACTGCAATATGTTGTATTCCTCACTTTTAGCAAGAGACGGCAGAGACCCACACAACCCATTCGTGCTGCTCAGAAAGACATTCCTCTGAATATCTAATTGAAATCCTCAAACTTCTAAACTAAATAGTTAGTTTTTTTTCTTCCTTCATATCTGTAGGACTTTCTATGTATAACGATTATTTTTGATTCTGGATACCTCTTCTCACCTAGTTGTATTAATTCTTACTTAAGAGGGCAACCTGTTTTCCCTTTTTATGTTTGGCTCTGAGGCATCCCTGTTTCCAGATGAGTGGATGTGCATTTCAAATACATGATTCTACTCTAATCCTGAATGCTATGATACTCTTGCTTCCCTTAGCTAATCCTATGTCATTGACTAACTATCGACGAAAATAAAACATGTCCATATATGCCTGGCAACCTAGATGTGATGCATTGCAAGGAATAAATTATATGTACTACGACTGATCAACAAAACTGGATCAGATATGACCAAATACATCTTACATACACACAAACAAACACATGTTTGTGTGTGTATACATATATATATAGTATGATAACCATTAAGATGACAATTATAATGGTAATTGTGATAAAAATTGTGATATTTATGGTGATAATTACGACAATTATGATAATAATTATGTTTATTATGATAATAATTACGATAATCATCCTAGTTATGATAATTACAATAAGCATGTTTATCATGATAATAAAGATAATTGCGATAATTAAGATAATTACGATACTTACGACAACAATGATAATTATGGTAATTATGATAATGATAATGATGGTAATAATGATAGTAATGATTGTGATGATAATTATAATAACGATAATGATGGTAATGATGATAGTAATGATAACTATAAAAATTATGTGGATTACTATAGTGATGCTCATTATGATAATTACAATAATTATGATAATTAGGATGATCATGCTAATCATGGTAATAATAGTGATAATTATGGTAATAATATCGGTAGTTCTCTTTTTAATGATGATAAAAATATTAATAAAGATAATAGTTTAAAGGATGGTGCAGACAAAATTTGATATGGTAACAACAATAAGAGTGAAACAGATGATAATAATAAGAGCAATCATAATAAAATAATAAAAACTATTTATAGACAATATCAATGATAATCTAAAATATATAGGATTATACTAACAACTATAATACAAATAGTGATGAAGTTAATCATAATCATAATTATTAGTCTATTTTTATTGCCATGATCTTTTTTACCGTTAGTATCTTACCTAAGATAATTATTAACGTTTCCATTATTACCATGCATATCATTAACATATTATCAGTACAATGATTATCGTTACCTCAATCGATAGTACCAGGATTATTAACTCCATATGCTTTACCATTATCATTATCAAAAATATCCTCGTCTGTTTAACCATTATCATTTTTAGCGCAATTATTATCATTTTCATAATTATTACCCTTTTTACCTTATTATCATCATTGTTTTACCATTATCATAGATGTCGCCATTGCCAATACCATCATGAATGACATTATTATCGATGTTAATGTAATTGATATCGACATTACCATTCTTATTATCCTCACCTTTATTGCCATTATACCTATCCATTGTTGTCATCATTACTTTATATAGTTACCACTCTTACTATTATTTTACTATTTTGCTATCATCATCTTCGTTATCATCATCTTTGGTATTCATAAACACAACGATAATGACAATAAATAGGATGACAATATATGAAAATTATATTTATTTTTAATCTCTATGTATCATTATTCTATGTATCATTATTCTATGTATTATTATTCTATGTATTATTATTTTGTTACTATTATTACCTTAATTATTATTGTCTATATCTCTGTGAATATGTATGTGTGTATGAATAAGAATCTGTATGTATGAATATGTATCTGTATGTATGAATATGTATCTGTATGTATGAATATGTATCTGTATGTATGAATATGTATCTGTATGAATGAATATGTATCTGTATGAATGAATATGTATCTGTATGAATGAATATGTATCTTTATGAATATGTCTTTCAAATGTACATATGTTTTTTTTAGTGTAAATAGGAAGTTTTATGTTAATGCTTTTATATATGTATGTGTATATTTATCCGGAAATGCTTGTGTTCATACTTGAATACGCTTATGTATTCCAGCGTGTGTGCATGTAATCATTGTCATAACCGCCATAATCATTATCACCATTAGAATTATCATAATTACTATTTACATCATTATTTCTATCAATATTACTAGTATCATCATCATGTTTTCCTTATCACTGCTACCATTTTCATAATCAGAATGATGAATGCTATTTTCGTATTTCTGATCAAAATCATTATTAATATCGTATTCATCATTTTTTCATCACATTCGTTATCATCATTTTCATCATTATTATCTTTATTATTATTATAGATTTGTGTCTAGTACCTTAGTGACTTATTTCATACACTGTGCATTGTCAGTGTTTCCTCCGTGTTCTCGATATACCTATATCAGATCTCGTTAGCTTCGCTGTTTAGCTTTCCCTAATAAGTATCATCCGTTCAATTAGTGCTGTAAATCATGTAATATACATCTTGCATTATAATATATTGTTACTGTTTTAGCTGCCGTGCTTGACATCGACCTTTGGTTTCTTATGTGTGGTAATTAGAGCTATCTATACAGCCATCACAGTGTGTCTTGGGGGACGAGGAAGGGCGATCGCCATGCCCCTTCACTCGTCCAAGCTTTGGTTGTTACAGATGGTTGTTACAGATGGTTGTTACAGAAGCTGCAGATGGTTGTTACAGGTGCTACAGATGGTTATGACAGATGGTTGTTACAGGAAAAGGAAATGGTGACTGCGATGTCTTTTGTATAATTCTATACAATAGTACTTCTAACAATGAAATTGATAGTGATAACAGAAACCGTAATGATTAAGATGGGGTCGATAACGATAATACTAATATTAGTAGTAGTAGAAAAAAAGAAAAATACAAACACACACACAAACACTCACACACACACACACACTCTCACACACACACACAGACACACACGCACAGACACACACACACACACACACATACACACACACACACACACACACACACACACACACACACACATATATATATATATTTATATATATATATATACATATGCATATCCACACATACATTTCTCTCAATATTTCCCCGCCACGCAAGGGGGAAGCTAAGCCTATCGCAAAGCTAATAATACCTGAGCTATAGTTATATCAATAACACTAATGAAAACACAGACAATGCACAGTATATGAAATAAGTCACTAAAGGCACTAGACACAACTCAACCTGGAATCCTTGAGGAGGAGGTCCTCTCGACTTGAAGGTCGAACTATTTCTGTATAAATCTATCTGTGACCTATTTTGAGCAGAGATACTGGGTTACTTGGAAGGGCAACGGTGACTCTTTCTCATTGGGCAGGGAGCTGCCCTACCCGGCTATGATTGGTCCACGCGGTAATGAGGGCAGGACATAGGCCACGTCTTCCGAGCGTGGGCATTCAGGACTGACCTGGAATTAGGATACGTTGTAATTAAGATTAACTAGAAATATTTGATTATTCTTTCTATATGAATTTTGATTCTTTATCATATACAAATAAGACCTTGATATCGCTCGTCCACGTTACCCCAAATCGTCCCGATTTGGTAAGAAAATTAGATATAACGAAACGAGAATGCCAAAATCAGCGATACTTAGCAGAGAAAACAGGAGATCCATGATCAGTGGAGCTCTTGAAAATATACGAAGAGATCAGGAAATGCCGTGGCAACGTCTCGATTATTGCACAAGATCACACGGTTGTGCAATCAATGCAGGCTTCGAGATGGGCTGCACTGGTTACAGGATTGACACGTCTGGTTGACATGCCTTTCTGAATCCATCACTATCGTATCTGAAAAAAAACTTTACACATGTAACTAGTGCATACGATAGTGCTAGAGGGGACAGGGTAAAGGGTGTAGGAGCAGAAATTATGCAGATGCATGTTATAAGATAATTGATAATAGTAGTTATGAATTAACTAGCTGAAAATAACATGCAATATAAATTGAAAAGATATCAAAGTATATATATCAAGTGCATTGCTAATTATTAACATACTATTATGTTTAAAAAACAATGGAAAATAGCAAGTGAGTTATGCTAAGTTATAGTATATACTCATAAATTGGTATATCCAGTAATGGTAAATATAGTACAAAAAGATACAAAGTATGACTTGCGAATAAGCATCGGGTGATGCGGAGTCTTGCTCGTAGTGCGATGCAACCAACATGCGGCTTCGGCAATAGTCAGTTGCCGGAGAATCAGAGAGTACTTGAGCGGAGAGCACTCTCGAATCATCAGCTGTTGCAAGTCCGGTATCTGTCTAAGATCAGACTGGGGAAAAATCATTAGGAGTCCCGGGTTTCATGATGAACCCGAGAGATGCAGCAATGCAAGGAGTTGACTGCATTAGGAACCGTATACAGCATAGAATGGTCCTGGTAGTCGACAGATGTGGTAATTACCAGCAGGAACTATCTGCAAGGTATAGCGAAATTAGTATTTCATATTGAAAAATAATCATATATGCAACATAATCATATGATTTGGCAATAACAAGAATTAGGAATTATTTACCTGAATTATTTACTTACGAAGTAGCAGACCGGATTCATCGAGGGATGAACTATGTGCAAAATATGTGTCTGCTGTGATAAATGATGAGTATGCAAAAAATGGTAAGTTAAGGTGTAATTCTTTTATTTACTAACTGAGTCTAGTCCTTCGGGGAGTGAAGGCACGGCATATGAGCCAAGGTCAGTAGCAAATTAGAAAGAACAATGTAAATGTGTATGATGCATGTAAAAAAATAATAGCCAAATTACCATCCATATCTAATCCTTTAAATAGGCGTGACCGGAAGTCAAGATTTGGGGCAAGGTGGGTAAAAAAATGTATTATGAATATGCTTATGAACAGAAAAAAAAATAATCCAATTATCAACCGAATCCAGTCCTTCAATTAATTAGAAGGCACGACATGTGTCAGATTGGATGAGACTGGAAAAAAGAAATGTTAATGAGAGCTGAAAGAAAAAATATTATTACATTGACCTGGCGGTCGTTCCGTTGCGGAGTGGGTGATTTACCTTGATTGACCATGCTAGTGGTCGGTAAGATCATGCGCCAAATTGAACTCGTCCCGTGGGGAAATGTTGTCTTAGCCCGAGAACAAAGATAAATATGATGAGTTATTAGACATGCTATGATATTTCAATTGCGTGGCCGAACTCGTCCTTCTGAAATAAGGTGCGGCGTAATAGCCAAGATCGGGGCAACTGAAATAAGTACCATTAATGTGTGCATAGCTAATAAAAAATGCGGAGTTAGCAAGCCTGGAACGTCTGATAAGTGATAAGCGCGCTGTCTCTGTTTGAGAAAAATAATTGTGACGTCAGGTTGTCAAGATCTACAAAGGGGCGTTGCACCGGAGTGCAAAAAATTAACCCGTAATTCGCGGTTTATTCAATTTTGGTACCATAGATACGCGGAATTAGGGTGTGAGATGCATATGCAATGGGCGTCATGCAATGAAGGCCCGATAAGTGAGGTACAGTAGCTGGAGAAAGGCAAAGTTAAGCTGAAAAGCTATAAAATATAAAAATGATAAATAAACCTTTTCCTGACTGTTCTAATGAACGTTGCGTTCAGTAATATCATGATAAGATATTTGGCGTTCCGAGTGACCAATGAAGTGTTTCGAAAGGTCGGAAACTCGGAGAGGCCTATGATGATAACAAATTGCTTAATGTTGTCGAAGTCGACAATTGCTTAAAAATAAAAATAATGACAATCATATCATATGATGATTATAGTTACTTGCAATTAAACAATGAAATATGGAAGTAACAATAATCAATAATGCAATGAAAATGCAAAGATAGTCGAATATTGCTATACAATGAAATAGGAATAAAGCTAAGAAACGAACATGCATCTGTCAACATTTCTAGCTAAATGAGATGATAAATCATAAAATGAAGTGATGAAACATGTTAAGATATGAAATAATTGTCATAGAGATTGTAATGAAATAACAATCATAAGTACACAAAGTCATATGAGTAAACAAAATTATCAAAAACATAGACTGTCGAATGTTGAGAAATATAGAATTTCACAAAGACAGTTTAAATTGTAAATCCAATTATCGGATTACAACGTGACCGAGTGAGGTCAGTAGTGTGACCATTAATCGAATCACAAATGACAAAGTATGTCATGTTACAGAAGATGCAGATATATAGTCATGCATTAAGAAATATACAAATGTATATGCAGAC
>BOPN01003051.1:45000-62500 GCA_017312705.2 Penaeus japonicus | reverse complement strand
ATACAGAGAAAGTGAGATACAGAGAAAGTGAGATACAGAGAAAGTGAGATACAGAGAAAGTGAGATACAGATAAAGTGAGATACAGATAAAGTGAGATACAGATAGAGAGAGAGGGGGGGGGAGAAAGAGAAAGAAATCTAAGCATAAAACGTTGCAGCTTTCTTTTTCTGACTTGCCTTGGTCATAAAGGGTAAAAACAGGATGCACATTTTCGTTGCTGTTTACATCTTTCAAACCCAGAGATGAGCAAAGACATCCAAAATCAAGAACATGATCATCATCAGCATAAATAACAGCAAATCTGGTGCAAGAAACAAAGTAGCACTTAGTCTAGAAGCTTGAGGAATTGAATTAGAATCAGAAATTCAGAAGGTCGTGTTTGTGGCTCTGGCTCCCCCTAGTGAAAGTAAGGAATAGAGATGTTTAGTGATTCTGTGTTTACCTATAAGTTAAAACTCGTGTATGGTATCATAATTATTATCTTATATAATTCGACTATTCGAATAATAGTGCCCAAATTCTTGTATTATACCGGTCTATGAAAAGTTCCATATGTAGTTTTAAAGAAATGCTTTACTTCATTTTTCTATATAAGGTCCTTGCTTCATCAGTTTCCTACCAATTTGCCATACAGCGCGATGCCTTCTCTGGTAAAGAGGTTCTTCACAAATTTCGTGTATAGGCAACATTCCCATAACCAAGGGAAAGAAACATAATCTATTTGGATAACTGTTTATTAACAATGGCAATTTTTTTGAGTGAATCCATTGCTGTCTACATCACGAGTAAAAGGTTTGTCTAGTATGTACTCGCATGTGGCTAACTAGATATTGTTTCTGTGAAAAAGCCTTTTCGCAAACTTCACAGCTGTATGGCTTCTCCTTTGTATGTACTCTCATGTGTATTACGAGATGTTCTTTCCGCGAAAAAGCCTTTTCGCAAACTTCACAACTATATGGCTTCTCGTTTCTATGTATTCTCATGTGCGTCACTAGATATTGTTTCCGTGAAAAAGCCTTTTCGCAAACTTCACAGCTGTATGGCTTTTCTTTTGTATGTATTCTCATGTGCATTACTAGATGTTGTTTGTACGAAAAAGCCTTTTCGCAAACTTCACAGCTGTATGGCTTCTCGTTTGTATGTATTCTCATGTGCAATAATATAATTTGTTTCCGCGAAAAAGTCTTTTCGCACAGCCATATGGCTTCTCCTTTCTATGCACTTTCGTGTGCATTACTAGATGTTGTTTCTGTGAAAAAGCCTTTTCACAAACTTCACAGCTATAAGGCTTCTCCTTTGTATGTACTCTCATGTGAATCGTGAGTTTGCTCTTAGAAAGGGATTTCTTGCCACACACTTCACAAACAACACCTTTCCTTTTCTCATCGCTTTTTCTATGAGGAAGTTCCTCATTGCCTTCCCTGTGCGCAGCCTGATCCTCATCTGATGACCCCTTGGGCCCAAAATCCTCAGCCACTTTATAGAAGGGAAATCCATGCTCTATTGTTGCATCGCTCACTTCATCCCTCGCCTCATCTGCGTAATCAAGGCTTTCTTCCTTAATTTCCACACACGTCTCTTCGGTGACACCTTCGCTGGCCTCTTCCTTGATTGCGACCCCTGTGCCGTAGATCTCCTCGTCCCTGAGTGGGGCCAAAGGGAGCCAGTCTGACAGGAACCTCATCGTCGCTTTGTGAGGATAACATACGTTGAAAGTGACAAACAAAATAACATTGATAAGGATATCAAATATTACAGTTAAGGATAAAATACTGTAATATTTGATTAAATTATTGTATTTTCATTTCAATAATGAACACACACCCACATACCCATTCACGGACAGACAAAGGGTAACATAATTATATCTATGAATGTAAATCTATTCAAAATCTGTCTCATATACATTCATACTGATACATTACTGTACATACAAATACACATTCATAAATACAGACACGCTCAGATCTATCCATGCTTTGTAATGACTTCCGTACCTGATTTCCACACGAAGTGATTACAAGAGATATCCCTCGCTCTCCACACAGCTGACCTTCCACCACCCGAGTGCTGCCTTTCCTTCGGCGTCAACGCAGGAGAATGATCGCTCTACGAGGTTGTGGCTTGACTGGACGGGAGAGGCGGAGGTAGAGTAAGGAAACTCCAGGCTCCCCCCAGATCTTTGGGGACGAGGAAAGGCAATCGCCATGCCCCTTCACTCGATCAGGACCTGCTTGCTACAGATGGAGGAAAATTGTGAATGTCGATGATATAAATTAATTATTAATTATTGATAATAAAGGAGTTGATTGCTACAGTAGAAGGAAAATTGTGATTGTTGATTTGTTGAATAGAATTCCATTACTAATTGATAATAATGGCAGTGATAATGATCATAATAATAGTAAAATAAAAAGGGTGCTAATTACTAATAGTAAAAATTATAATAGCAGAAATGGTCATTGTAAAAAACAACGATGACAACAACGAATAGGAACAATGTCCATAATGAAGATGTTGGCAATGATAATGGTGACAATAGTAATCATGGTAAATGAAAAAGATAATGAAATAATAAAAATGATATCAACAATACCAACAGTAATAAAAGCAATGGCATTATTGATAATATAAATTCTAATATATTAATGATCATTATGTAAAACAAGTTCATGGCTATAAAGATAATGACAATAATGAATATGGTTATGGTATAATGATTATAATAAAATATATGATAATTATTATACTAGTGAATACGTTATAATGATTATATTAGTGAGAAAATTATAATGATTATATTAGTGAGAAAATTATTATGATTACATTAGTGAGAAAATTATAATGATTACATTAGTGAGAAAATGATGATTACATTAAAGACAATGGTAGATTTGACAATGATGATAATTATTATATCAATGAGAAAAAGAAAATTATATTATTGATAATAACGACAATAATGGGTATGATGATAAATGTAATGATAATGATATCAATGATGAATATGATATCAACGATATATTATTTAAACTTGATCATAATAAAAGTAGTGATGATATTGATAGAAATCAAAAACAAAATATTGCTTAAGATAATTGTAATGAGGATAATGATTATGTGATAAAGATAAGTATTATGAAAATATCATGTTGATTATGATAAAAAGTATGACAATATAACGATAACTATGATGATTTTCATAGGCATGAGGATTATGTTAACCACTGAGTTCATAGCAATAATAATAAAGAAGATCGAACGAATGATAATGTTGATGATATTGACAGTGAGAATAATGTTAATAATGTTACTCTATCTCTTACTAATAGTGGTAATAATAATGACCACGGTTATCTTTCTTAGTAAGAAAATTATAATGATATCAAAGATAATAATATCTATAGTGATGATAATGACCGCACAATAATAAAAATGGGAATAGTGATTTCCATATTAGTAATGATAAAGTTAGCCGAATTGATTATCATTATCATCATTATTATCCTTTTTTAACATTGTACCATTGCCATATATATTGTTCTTGCCAATACTATCTTGAATAACATTACTATTGATTTTAATATAATTGAGCCTGGAGTTCCTCTGCCTCCCTCCCTCGTTGATATGTGTTATTATTTCATTATCATTATTATTATTATCATTATTATTATTACTATTAATATTATCATTATTATTATTATCATTATTGTCATCATTATTATTATTATCATTATTGTCATCATTATTATTATTATCATTATTATTATTACTATTATTATTATCATTATTATTATTATTATCATTATTGTCATCATTATTATTATTATCATTATTATCATTACTGTCATTATTATTATCATTATTATTATTATTATTATTAATATTATCATTATTATTATCATTATTATTATCATTAATATTATCATTATTATTATCATTATTATTATCATTATTATTATTATCATTATTATTATCATTATTATTATCATTATTATTATCATTATTATTATCATTATTATTATCATTATTATTATCATTATTATTATCATTACTAATATAATTATTATTATCATTATTATTATCATTATTATTATCATTAATATTATCATTATTATTATCATTATTATTATCATTATTATTATCATTGTTATTATCATTATTATTATCATTATTATTATCATTATTATTATGCGATTTTTTATTCCATGTGAGTTTTGCTGCTTTATCTGCTATTTCATTTTCTTTTCTGTTTTTATGTGATGGAATCCACTGTGTTTGTTGTTAGTGAATTTATTTTATGCTTGCATCTCTCATGTTCTCTTTTTTTATATAGTTTATTGGTGTGCATTTTTTTTCTCAAGAACTTTAGATAGAACAGGGAGTATTGTAATAGGGCGGCAATTATTCACGTCGTCTATATTTCCCGATTTGAAAATTGGTGTTACTATTCCATGTTCCCAAAGCGACGGAAAAACACCAGTGACCAAGGCAGTGTTAATTATGACCGCCAGATAATGTGCGGTTGCTGGTAGACTATCCTTAATACAGCGCAAAGCAATACCGTCTGCTCCTAAAGCATTTGTTTCGTGAAGTTTTAGTCTCCACATCAACTGGTTGTAGTCTGAAAATATTAAATGTAGGCATAGCCTGATCTGTATTTTGTTGTCATGTTGACGCATTTGTTTGTTCATAAGTTATTTTTCCTATTTTTGAGAAGAAGTCGTTAAAATGCTCTATGCTTTGTATAGAATTTGTACGATTTTCAGTGTGGTGTTTGTTGTTAGGTACTATTGATTTAATTATTTTCCAAGTTTTATCTGAATTGTTTTTATATTCTATAAATCTATTTCTGAAATAATTTGTTTTTGCACTTTGTATTATCTGTTAACATTTTTATTGACTTTATTATCTGCCTTAAGGGTGGCGTCATTTCTGTTATTTTTGAGACTATGGTGGGCATTATTTCTGTCTTTAATAACCCTCTTGATGTTGTCATCTATCCATGGAGCAGGGGGACGTCGGACGGTTCGCGTTACATGAGGTGTCAACGCGTTAATACTGCTTTTAATCACTTCCGTAAGGATAGTTACCTGCTTGTCTACATCATCTGTTAATAAGATGTTTAAGAGCGTCGTCTCTTTAGATCTGATGAGCTCGATGAATGATTGAAGGTTATAATGCTTAAGGTCACGAAATGTTTTTGTTATCGGTGGTCGCTTTGGTTTCTTTATATTTTATGTGAGTGTGAGAAGTTCATGGTCAGCAATATGACATGGGATGACATCCGTATGATGGATAATGTCTGATCTGTTAGTTATTATTACATCTAATAAGGATGAGGTGTTTTCTGTAATATTTACCACTAGGGAGTCAAAAATCATATGGTAAAGTTTTTTTGCAATGGGTCTGGCTTAAGAAGCTATATTGGAGGGAAAAAGTGATCAAAATAAGGGGCAGATATTCAAGCAATCAAAGACTTGCAGATGACATTGTTCTTTTTAGCGAGTCAGCAAATGAACTACAACAATCATTGAATTATTTTTATGAGGAAAGTCTGAAGGCTGGACTAGGAAGCAGAAAATAGTGAATATACCTAAGACACCTCATACAGTCACATACATCCTGCATTGTATTGCCTTCGGTACGCACAGTAATAAACAAAGCAATTCTCAAAAGACTTTTAACCAATGCGTTCTCCCAGTCTTTACATATGGATCAGATACATGGACTACGACCAAATTACTGAAGAAAAAGTTAGTATGTGTTCAGAGAGAAATGGAGCTGCATATACTGTAAGTTGAAAGTGCTTATTCATTTCCCTTTGTCTAACGAAGAATGAAGTTTCAAGGGTATACTTTGCTGTTCATATATAAATACAGCTTTCTATCATTTGCACAGGTTGGGACAGGTGCCACGACATCCTTAAGGTCGTTCGGGAATACTTCGAGCAGCCGATGTGGGTGTGGCTGCGGTTGTTGTTCAATGTGTCGGCCTGCTTCCATTTTAAATAGCTTTAAAGGTAATAGGTAATAACAGTCGATTTACAATGGAAAACAACGATTTACAATGGAATATACTGGGGCACTTTTAACGAATCTAAATGCCCCATGCAAGTTAGCCTGTACAGTTATAATTTCCTAAGCTTATTCGGGGCTTGGAAGCACTGTGTACCCGCAGTTGTGACGTCACATTTTTTCAGAACCAAACGCCGTTGTCACTGAATATGTATTCCCTCTTTTATTCAATATATTTTTTGTGTTACATTCAATCAAGGATAGCATGATGATATTTATTTCAATAATCGAGGAATCTTGGATTTGACCCTTCTGGTCATGGCACGAGCAACACAGAGTGGTTTACCTCTTCGGTTCTCATTTCAAAATATTGTACAGACTAGAGAAACTATCATACTTTTTTTTTTTTTTAAAGACACATGGATGTTTGACATACTTAACTGGTGTTGTAGTGTTTAACAACCTATCTTTATGCTGAAACTGAGTCCCACATATTTCTCTTTAAAGAATGGTGTTTGAAATATAAAGACAAACCACAAAAAAGGTTGTTATTCTTACAAAAAGACAACTCTCCTTTCTCCTGCAGCCAAAAGAAAACCTCGCAACCTGGAGATGAACCTGGGAACCTCTCTGTGTCAGGCACTTCAGAGGCTCTACAAAGTTAGTATCTAATTAAAGAAAGGTGTTCTCATGTTATTAGGAGATAAGCTTAGAACTACGGTACATTGAAGGAAACAATTATTTTCTTATGTTATGGCATTTCCCAATCTTCCATATACCTATAAGAATAGTCTTCTTTTACTTTTGTTTTTCCTTTTAACAGAACCAAAACCCTGTTTAATTAAAACGACAATACTTGATAAACTAGACAGGTTTACAAAGTATCAGTCTGCTCTATGTATTTTTTACAATTGCTATGCCTAAGAGAAGGGGATTTCTCATGGCAAGAGTGCAGTGAAACAGGACAAAAAATCTCTTATCCAATTCATGAAGAACTTACAAGTGACAAGATGAAAATTCAAAAAGGTGATTAGAAGAGACAGAGAGTGGATAAGTGTCTTTTTTACCCCCTCCCCCCCCTTAGATGCTTGTAGACAATACTAAGGAAAGAGAATAAGAGCAGGAATAGAGGGAAGAGAGAAAGGGTAGGAGAGGTAAAGGAAGGAAAAAGGACTCTAGTTTGGAAACATAAGTGGAGAAATGGTCATTGCATAGTTAAGATTTCTTCCCAGGCCCTATGTGGTGAGGCTTCCTGGGGCATTTACCAGCGGTCATTTATAAACCAAGCGATGGTAAGTCGCCTGGTAAAGATGAATTACCACCGTAGTTGCGATGGTAGCTCTGGTAAACCGATTCCGCCAATCAGCGCGCGCCTTACATGATTCTTTAGGGTCCTTTGACCAATCCCGTGATATGTAAACAAAGCTCGACCCAACAGCCAGATTTTCATGTTTCGAGATGATAAAAAAATTCTTTTGTGTAACATTATTCCTACATAATGTAACTTCATGGAAATCATATGCTATTTCATGATCTCATGGATCATAAATAATGTAATTGTTTTCAAAAATATAATTCGTTTTCTATTTTTTCATATAAAAAAACAAAACAAAAAAAAAACAATGGCTCCACCTATTGGAGGTGCTTTTTGTATCAACATTAAAAAAAGGCAATACAATCTTTGATAAGATTATGAATAATTGTATATTGATTAATGCAAACGCAAAAAATATAGTATGGTAAATATACTATGGTAAAAACTGAAATTCATAAAAAAAATTGATAAATATGGGTTGGCTTGATTATTAATACAATCTGTGCTTTTTAAAGACCTCCCCGGCTGTTTGTCAGTCCAAACCGTCTTTCTCATTCTTTGTGGAGCTTGTTGTACTTTGATAGGTATGGAGGCCATTTCAATATTTATGGTTGTCCTTTCCCAGTTTCAAATTTTTATTGAACTCTAATGTATGGAATGCCAATTTATGAATCAAATAACATTTATATATTTAGTAGTTTTTTTAAATTATGCCATAGACGAAAGCTGTTTGAAGTCTTCAAACTATACTGTAATTTCATATATTTTAAAAATCTTATTGTAGGCTTGTGGATGCATGAATATTAACTTGATAAGTGAACGTTATTCTCGCTTTTTTCTATACCTTTGTCATGTTCCTATCCGAATAAACACTTGCCATCATTCCAATAATAATAGGTGTACAAGCAAACTAAAATATCGCCTTAAATGTTGACTCTTGGCCGAGATAAAGCGTAAAAAGAGACTCGTTGCTGAGTTACCAGCGGACTCATCAGTGCTCTGACTACTGGTAAATATAGGATTGTAACTATGATGGATTTTTTTGTGAATACCGTTGCGATCTGTTTACAATCATAATTATAGTAACCACCGTATTTACCATCGTAAGTGCATTAGTGAATCCGACCGTTGTGGCTGTGTGGCACACAGCCTAAAACTTATCTGATCTTAACCAAGGATATATGTACGATTGCACACACACACACACACACACACATACACATATACATACATATACATGTCTGTATACATATATATCTATATCTATCTATCTATCTATACATATATACACATACATGCACACACATATATGTATACATATATACATATACATATATATATATATATATATACATATATATATTTACATCAATGGGTTAACGTTAGGCTTCATCTAAAAAAAACGACACCTCCTGGTCAGTGTGGAGCTCCTGACTTGAACATCTCGTAGAGTAGGCTAACTGAATGTCCCGCAGGAGTACGGAGCAGTGCTGCACCATCTGTCCGCCATGGAGAGCCGGAACCTGACAGCGAGCGACGGCAGTTGGCAGCACGAGCCCCTCAGCGAGCACTGGGGAATCCTTCGCGCTTACGAGCTGGCTGACTCAGCCTACCGGGCCACCTGGGTCGAAGTCGACACGCTGATGCGCCTGCGCTCTGCCGGCGGTCTTGGGGAAGCGGGTGTCGACTGCGGAGGTGGGTCGTTTCTACTAAAGGTCATGGGGAGACATATATGTGCACACACACATTCACCAACCCATGCATGTGTATGTATAATTCCCGTCTATTCAGTGCATTTGTCTTTCCAGTGACTTGCAGCTCCGATTACTGGGTGGCGGGGTGTCATGAGTGCCGTCCCACTATTACCTACCAACCAACGTGTCCAGGAGGATACAAACCACCTGGAGGAACACCACCACCTGGAGGAACACCACCACCTGGTGGGGCACTAACATCTGGGGGAACACCACCACCTGGAGGAACACCACCACCTGGTGGGACACCACCATCTGGGGGAACACCACCACCTGGAGGAACTCCTCCACCAGGAGGAACGCCACCATCTGGAGGAACACCACCACCAGGAGGAACACCACCACCAGGAGGAACACCACCACCAGGAGGAACACCACCACCTGGAGGAACACCACCACCCGGAGGAACTCCCCCACCAGGAGGAACACCACCACCTGGAGGAACACCACCTCCAGGAGGAACTCCTCCACCTGGAGGAACTTCACCAGGAGGAACACCACCACCTGGAGGAACACCACCACCTGGAGGAACACCACCACCTGGAGGAATACCACCATCTGGAGGAACACCACCACCTGGAGGAATACCACCATCTGGAGGAACTCCCCCACCAGGAGGAACACCACCACCTGGAGGAACACCACCACCAGGAGGATCTCCTCCACCTGGAGGAACACCACCACCTGGAGGAACACCACCACCAGGAGGAACACCACCACCTGGAGGAACACCACCACCTGGAGGAACACCACCACCTGGAGGAATACCACCATCTGGAGGAACTCCCCCACCAGGAGGAACTCCTCCACCTGGAGGAACACCACCACCAGGAGGAACACCACCATCTGGAGGAACTCCTTCACCAGGAGGATCTACTCCACCAGGAGGAACACCGCCACCAGGAGGAACACCACCACCAGGAGGAACTCCTCCACCTGGAGGAACTCCTCCACCAGGAGGAACTCCACAAGGAGGAACACCACCACCTGGAGGAACTCCTCCACCAGGAGGAACACCACCACCTGGAGGAACTCCTCCACCAGGAGGAACACCACCACCAGGAGGAACACCACCACCAGGAGGAACACCACCACCTGGAGGAACACCACCACCTGGAGGAACTCCTCCACCAGGAGGAACACCACCACCTGGAGGAACTCCTCCACCAGGAGGAACTCCACCAGGAGGAACACCACCACCAGGAGGAACACCACCACCAGGAGGAACTCCTCCACCTGGAGGAACACCACCACCAGGAGGAACTCCTCCACCAGGAGGAACACCACCACCTGGAGGAACTCCTCCACCAGGAGGAACACCACCACCTGGAGGAACTCCCCCACCAGGAGGAACACCACCACCAGGAGGAACTCCTCCACCAGGAGGATCTACTCCACCAGGAGGAACACCACCACCTGGAGGAACTCCTCCACCAGGAGGAACACCACCACCTGGAGGAACTCCTCCACCAGGAGGAACTCCACCAGGAGGAACACCACCACCTGGAGGAACACCACCACCTGGAGGAACTCCTCCACCAGGAGGAACTCCACCAGGAGGAACACCACCACCTGGAGGAACACCACCACCTGGAGGAACTCCTCCACCAGGAGGAACACCACCACCTGGAGGAACACCACCACCTGGAGGAACTCCTCCACCAGGAGGAACACCACCACCAGGAGGAACTCCTCCACCAGGAGGAACACCACCACCAGGAGGAACACCACCACCTGGAGGAACACCACCACCAGGAGGAACACCACCACCTGGAGGAACTCCTCCACCTGGAGGAACACCACCACCAGGAGGAACACCACCACCTGGAGGAACACCACCACCTGGAGGAACACCACCACCAGGAGGAACACCACCACCAGGAGGAACTCCTCCACCAGGAGGAACACCACCACCAGGAGGAACACCACCACCTGGAGGAACACCACCACCTGGAGGAACACCACCACCTGGAGGAACACCACCACCGGGAGGAACACCACCACCAGGAGGAACTCCTCCACCAGGAGGAACACCACCACCAGGAGGAACACCACCACCTGGAGGAACACCACCACCAGGAGGAACACCACCACCTGGAGGAACTCCTCCACCTGGAGGAACACCACCACCAGGAGGAACACCACCACCAGGAGGAACTCCTCCACCTGGAGGAACACCACCACCAGGAGGAACACCACCACCAGGAGGAACTCCTCCACCTGGAGGAACACCACCACCAGGAGGAACTCCTCCACCTGGAGGAACACCACCTCCAGGAGGAACTCCTCCACCTGGAGGAACTCCTCCACCTGGAGGATCTACTCCACCTGGAGGAACACCACCACCAGGAGGAACGCCTCCACCTGGAGGAACACCACCACCAGGAGGAACACCACCACCTGGAGGAACACCACCACCAGGAGGAACTCCTCCACCAGGAGGATCTACTCCACCTGGAGGAACACCACCACCAGGAGGAACGCCTCCACCTGGAGGAACACCACCACCAGGAGGAACACCACCACCAGGAGGAACACCACCACCAGGAGGAACTCCTCCACCAGGAGGAACACCACCACCTGGAGGATCTACTCCACCAGGAGGAACACCACCACCAGGAGGAACACCACCACCAGGAGGAACTCCTCCACCTGGAGGAACACCACCACCAGGAGGAACTCCTCCACCTGGAGGATCTACTCCACCTGGAGGAACACCACCACCAGGAGGAACTCCTCCACCAGGAGGAACACCGCCACCAGGAGGAACTCCTCCACCAGGAGGAACACCACCACCTGAAGGATCTACTCCACCTGGAGGAACACCACCACCAGGAGGAACTCCTCCACCAGGAGGAACACCACCACCAGGAGGAACTCCTCCACCAGGAGGAACACCACCACCAGGAGGAACACCACCACCAGGAGGAACACCACCACCTGGAGGATCTACTCCACCTGGAGGAACACCACCACCAGGAGGAACACCACCACCTGGAGGAACTCCTCCACCTGGAGGAACTCCTCCACCTGGAGGAACTCCTCCACCAGGAGGAACACCACCACCAGGAGGAACACCACCACCAGGAGGAACTCCTCCACCTGGAGGAACTCCTCCACCAGGAGGAACACCACCACCAGGAGGAACACCACCACCTGGAGGAACTCCTCCACCTGGAGGAACTCCTCCACCAGGAGGAACACCACCACCAGGAGGAACTCCTCCACCTGGAGGAACACCACCACCAGGAGGAACTCCTCCACCAGGAGGAACACCACCACCTGGAGGAACACCGCCACCAGGAGGAACTCCTCCACCTGGAGGAACACCACCACCTGGAGGAACACCACCACCAGGAGGAACTCCTCCACCTGGAGGAACACAACCACCAGGAGGAACTCCTCCACCTGAAGGAACACCAACACCAGGAGGAACTCCTCCACCTGGAGGAACACCACCACCTGGAGGAACACCACCACCTGCAAGAACTCCTCCACCTGGAGGAACACCACCACCTGGAGGAACACCACCACCAGGAGGAACACCACCACCAGGAGGAACTCCTCCACCTGAAGGAACACCACCACCAGGAGGAACTCCTCCACCTGGAGGAACACCACCATCTGGAGGAACTCCTCCACCAGGAGGAACTCCTCCACCTGGAGGAACACCACCACCAGGAGGAACACCACCACCAGGAGGAACACCACCACCAGGAGGAACTCCTCCACCTGGAGGAACACCGCCACCTGGAGGATCTACTCCACCTGGAGGAACACCACCACCAGGAGGAACACCACCACCAGGAGGAACTCCTCCACCTGGAGGAACACCACCACCAGGAGGAACTCCTCCACCTGGAGGATCTACTCCACCTGGAGGAACACCACCACCAGGAGGAACTCCTCCACCTGGAGGAACACCACCACCAGGAGGAACACCACCACCTGGAGGATCTACTCCACCTGGAGGAACACCACCACCAGGAGGAACGCCTCCACCTGGAGGAACACCACCACCAGGAGGAACTCCTCCACCAGGAGGAACACCACCACCAGGAGGAACACCACCACCTGGAGGATCTACTCCACCTGGAGGAACACCACCACCAGGAGGAACACCACCACCTGGAGGAACTCCTCCACCTGGAGGAACTCCTCCACCTGGAGGAACTCCTCCACCAGGAGGAACACCACCACCAGGAGGAACACCACCACCAGGAGGAACTCCTCCACCTGGAGGAACTCCTCCACCAGGAGGAACACCACCACCAGGAGGAACACCACCACCTGGAGGAACTCCTCCACCAGGAGGAACACCACCACCAGGAGGAACACCACCACCTGGAGGAACTCCTCCACCTGGAGGAACTCCTCCACCAGGAGGAACACCACCACCTGGAGGAACACCACCACCAGGAGGAACTCCTCCACCTGGAGGAACACCACCACCAGGAGGAACACCACCACCTGGAGGAACTCCTCCACCAGGAGGAACACCACCACCAGGAGGAACACCACCACCTGGAGGAACTCCTCCACCAGGAGGAACACCACCACCAGGAGGAACACCTCCACCAGGAGGAACTCCTCCACCTGGAGGAACACCACCACCAGGAGGAACTCCTCCACCTGGAGGAACACCACCACCAGGAGGAACTCCTCCACCAGGAGGAACACCACCACCAGGAGGAACACCACCACCAGGAGGAACACCTCCACCAGGAGGAACACCACCACCAGGAGGAACTCCTCCACCAGGAGGAACACCACCACCAGGAGGAACACCACCACCAGGAGGAACACCACCACCAGGAGGAACTCCTCCACCTGGAGGAACTCCTCCACCTGGAGGAACTCCTCCACCTGGAGGAACACCACCACCAGGAGGAACACCACCACCAGGAGGAACACCACCACCAGGAGGAACACCACCACCTGGAGGATCTACTCCACCTGGAGGAACACCACCACCAGGAGGAACTCCTCCACCAGGAGGAACACCACCACCAGGAGGATCTACTCCACCAGGAGGAACACCACCACCAGGAGGAACTCCTCCACCAGGAGGAACACCACCACCAGGAGGAACTCCTCCACCAGGAGGAACACCACCACCAGGAGGAACTCCTCCACCTGGAGGAACACCGCCACCTGGAGGATCTACTCCACCTGGAGGAACACCACCACCAGGAGGAACACCACCACCAGGAGGAACTCCTTCACCTGGAGGAACTCCTCCACCTGGAGGATCTACTCCACCTGGAGGAACACCACCACCAGGAGGAACACCACCACCAGGAGGAACACCACCACCTGGAGGATCTACTCCACCTGGAGGAACACCACCACCAGGAGAGGAACACCACCTGGAGGAACTCCTCCACCTGGAGGAACTCCTCCACCTGGAGGAACTCCTCCACCAGGAGGAACACCACCACCAGGGGGAACACCACCACCAGAGGGCACTCCTCCATCTGGAGAAACTCCTCCACCAGGAGAGGAACACCCACCACCAGGAGGAACACCACCACCTGGAGGAACTCCTCCACCTGGAGGAACTCCTCCACCAGGAGGAACACCACCACCAGGAGGAACTCCTCCACCTGGAGGAACACCACCACCAGGAGGAACTCCTCCACCAGGAGGAACACCACCACCTGGAGGAACACCGCCACCAGGAGGAACTCCTCCACCTGGAGGAACACCACCACCTGGAGGAACACCACCACCAGGAGGAACTCCTCCACCTGAAGGAACACCAACACCAGGAGGAACTCCTCCACCTGGAGGAACACCACCACCTGGAGGAACACCACCACCTGCAAGAACTCCTCCACCTGGAGGAACACCACCACCTGGAGGAACACCACCACCTGGAGGAACACCACCACCAGGAGGAACTCCTCCACCTGAAGGAACACCACTACCAGGAGGAACTCCTCCACCTGGAGGAACACCACCATCTGGAGGAACTCCTCCACCAGGAGGAACTCCTCCACCTGGAGGAACACCACCACCAGGAGGAACACCACCACCAGGAGGAACACCACCACCTGGAGGAACACCACCACCTGGAGGATCTACTCCACCTGGAGGAACACCACCACGGAACACCACACCAGGAGGAACTCCTCCACCTGGAGGAACACCACCACCAGGAGGAACTCCTCCACCTGGAGGATCTACTCCACCTGGAGGAACACCACCACCAGGAGGAACACCTCCACCTGGAGAACACACCCACCAGGAGGAACACCACCACCTGGAGGATCTACTCCACCTGGAGGAACACCACCACCAGGAGGAACGCCTCCACCTGGAGGAACACCACCACCAGGAGGAACTCCTCCACCAGGAGGAACACCACCACCAGGAGGAACACCACCACCTGGAGGATCTACTCCACCTGGAGGAACACCACCACCAGGAGGAACACCACCACCTGGAGGAACTCCTCCACCTGGAGGAACTCCTCCACCTGGAGGAACTCCTCCACCAGGAGGAACACCACCACCAGGAGGAACACCACCACCAGGAGGAACTCCTCCACCTGGAGGAACACCACCACCAGGAGGAACACCACCACCTGGAGGAACTCCTCCACCTGGAGGAACTCCTCCACCAGGAGGAACACCACCACCAGGAGGAACACCACCACCAGGAGGAACTCCTCCACCTGGAGGAACACCACCACCAGGAGGAACACCACCACCTGGAGGAACTCCTCCACCTGGAGGAACACCACCACCAGGAGGAACACCACCACCTGGAGGAACTCCTCCACCAGGAGGAACACCACCACCAGGAGGAACACCTCCACCAGGAGGAACTCCTCCACCTAGAGGAACACCACCACCAGGAGGAACTCCTCCACCTGGAGGAACACCACCACCAGGAGGAACTCCTCCACCAGGAGGAACACCACCACCAGGAGGAACACCACCACCAGGAGGAACACCTCCACCAGGAGGAACACCTCCACCAGGAGGAACTCCTCCACCTAGAGGAACACCACCACCAGGAGGAACACCACCACCAGGAGGAACACCACCACCAGGAGGAACTCCTCCACCTGGAGGAACTCCTCCACCTGGAGGAACACCACCACCAGGAGGAACACCACCACCAGGAGGAACACCACCACCTGGAGGATCTACTCCACCTGGAGGAACACCACCACCAGGAGGAACTCCTCCACCAGGAGGAACACCACCACCAGGAGGAACTCCTCCACCAGGAGGAACACCACCACCAGGAGGAACTCCTCCACCAGGAGGAACACCACCACCAGGAGGAACTCCTCCACCAGGAGGAACACCACCACCAGGAGGGAACTCCTCCACCTGGAGGAACACCGCCACCTGGAGGATCTACTCCACCTGGAGGAACACCACCACCAGGAGGAACACCACCACCAGGAGGAACTCCTCCACCTGGAGGAACTCCTCCACCTGGAGGATCTACTCCACCTGGAGGAACACCACCACCAGGAGGAACACCACCACCAGGAGGAACTCCTCCACCTGGAGGATCTACTCCACCTGGAGGAACACCACCACCAGGAGGAACGCCTCCACCTGGAGGAACACCACCACCAGGAGGAACACCACCACCAGGAGGAACACCACCACCAGGAGGAACTCCTCCACCTGGAGGAACACCGCCACCTGGAGGATCTACTCCACCTGGAGGAACACCACCACCAGGAGGAACACCACCACCAGGAGGAACTCCTCCACCTGGAGGAACACCACCACCAGGAGGAACTCCTCCACCAGGAGGATCTACTCCACCTGGAGGAACACCACCACCAGGAGGAACTCCTCCACCTGGAGGAACACCACCACCAGGAGGAACTCCTCCACCTGAAGGAACACCACCACCAGGAGGAACACCACCACCAGGAGGAACACCACCACCTGGAGGATCTACTCCACCTGGAGGAACACCACCACCAGGAGGAACACCACCACCTGGAGGAACTCCTCCACCTGGAGGAACTCCTCCACCTGGAGGAACTCCTCCTGTGTTCCTCCTGGTGGTGGTGTTCCTCCTGGTGGTGGTGTTCCTCTAGGTGGAGGAGTTCCTCCTGGTGGTGGTGTTCCTCCGGGTGGGCAGAGTTCCTCCTGGTGTGTTCCTCTGTGGTGGTGTTCCGGGTGGAGTTCTCTGGTCGTGGTGTTTTTTCCTGGTGGGCCTCCTGGTGGTGGTGTTCCTCCAGGTGGAGGATTCACTCACGGTGGTCCCTCCAGGTGGAGGAGTTCACTTCTCCTGGTGTGGTGTTTTTCCAGTGGAGAATTCCTCCTGGTGTGTGTTCCTCCTGGTGGTGGTGTTCACTTCAGGTGGAGGATTCTCCTGGTGGTGGTGTTCCTCAGGTGAGTTCCTCCTGGTGGTGTTCCTCCGGGTGGAGGAT
>BOPN01003051.1:27500-40000 GCA_017312705.2 Penaeus japonicus | reverse complement strand
TGGTACGGGAGGGGGAGGTGGTGTCTTTTTTAAGGGGTTTTATGGCACGGGAGGGGGTTGGTGTCTTTTTTTAAAGGGGTTTTATGGTACGGGAGGGGGGGGGGGGTTGGTGTCTTTTAAAAGGGGTTTTATGGTACGGGAGGGGAGGGGTTGGTGTCTTTTTTTAAAGGGTTTATGGTACGGGAGGGGAGGGGTTGGTGTCTTTTTTTAAAGGGTTTTATGGTACGGGAGGGGGGGTGGTGTCTTTTTTTAAAGGGGTTTTATGGTACGGGAGGGAGGGGTTGGTGTCTTTTTAAGGGGTTTTATGGCACGGGAGGGGAGGGGGTTGGTGTCTTTTTTTAAAGGGGTTTTATGGTACGGGAGGGGGAGGGGGTTGGTGCCTTTTTAAGGGTTTTATGGCACGGGGAGGGGAGGGGGTTGGTGTCTTTTTTTAAAGGGGTTTTATGGTACGGGAGGGGGTGGTGTCTTTTTAAAAAGGGGTTTTATGGTACGGGAGGGGGGGGGGGGTTGGTGTCTTTTTTTAAAGGGGTTTTATGGTACGGGAGGGGGGGGGGGGTGCGGTGTCTTTTTTAAGGGGGTTTTATGGTACGGGAGGGAGGGGGTGGTGTCTTTTTTTAAAGGGGTTTTTATGTGGTACGGGAGGGGGGGTTGGTGTCTTTTTTAAGGGTTTTATGGTACGGGAGGGAGGGGGTGGTGTCTTTTTTAAGGGGTTTTATGGTACGGGAGGGGGGGGTTGGTGTCTTTTAAAGAGGGTTTTATGGTACGGGAGGGGGGGGTGGTGTCTTTTTTAAGGGTTTTATGGCACGGGAGGGGGGGGTTGGTGTCTTTTTTAAAAGGGTTTTATGGTACGGGAGGGGGTGGTGTCTTTTTTAAAGAGGGGTTTTGCTTATGTGGTACGGGAGGGGGGAGTTGGTGTCTTTTTTAAAGGGGTTTTATGGTACGGGAGGGGGGGGGGTTGGTGTCTTTTAAAGGGGTTTTATGGTACAGGAGGGGGGGGTAATTGTCTTTTTTTAAGGGGTTTTATGGTACGGGAGGGGGAGGGGGTGGTGTCTTTTTTAAGGGGTTTTTATGGCACGGGAGGGGGGTTGGTGTCTTTTTTAAAGGGTTTTATGGTACGGGAGGGGGGGGGAGTTGGTGTCTTTTTTTAAAGGGGTTTTATGGTACGGGAGGGGGGTGGTGTCTTTTTTAAAAAGGGGTTTTATGGTACGGGAGGGGGGTTGGTGTCTTTTTTTTAAAGGGGTTTTATGGTACAGGGAGGAGGGGGTTGGTGTCTTTTTTTTAAAGGGGTTTATGGTACGGGGGAGGGGAGGGGGTGGTGTCTTTTTTTTAAAAGGGTTTTATGGTACGGGAGGGGAGGGGGTTGGTGTCTTTTTTTAAAGGGGTTTTATGGTACGGGAGGGGAGGGGGTTGGTGTCTTTTAAAGGGTTTTATGGTACGGGAGGGGGGTTGGTGTCTTTTTTAAGGGTTTTATGGCACGGGAGGAGGGGGTTGGTGTCTTTTTTAAAGGGGTTTTTATGGTACGGGAGGGGGGGTTGGTGCCTTTTTTAGAGGTTTTATGGCACGGGAGGGGGAGGGGGTTGGTGTCTTTTTTTAAAGGGGTTTTATGGTACGGGAGGGGAGGGGTTGGTGTCTTTTTTAAGGGGTTTTATGGTACGGGAGGGGAGGGGTTGGTGTCTTTTTTTTTTAAAGGGTTTTATGGTACGGGAGGGGGGGTGGTGTCTTTTTTAAAGGGGTTTTATGGTACGGGAGGGGAGGGGGTTGGTGTCTTTTTTAAAAAAGGGGTTTTATGGCACGGGAGGGGAGGGGGTTGGTGTCTTTTTTTAAAGGGGTTTTATGGTACGGGAGGGGGAGGGGTTGGTGTCTTTTTTAAGGGGTTTTATGGCACGGGAGGGGAGGGGTTGGTGTCTTTTTTTAAGGGGGTTTTATGGTACGGGAGGGGGGGTTGGTGTCTTTGCAAGGGTTTTATGGTACGGGAGGGGAGGGGGTTGGTGTCTTTTTTTAAAGGGGTTTTATGGTACGGGAGGGGAGGGGTTGGTGTCTTTTTTAAAGGGGTTTTTATGGTACGGGAGGGGGGTGGTGTCTTTTTTTTAAGGGTTTTATGGCACGGGAGGGGGAGGGGGTTGGTGTCTTTTTTTAAAGGGTTTTATGGTACGGGAGGAGGTTGGTGTCTTTTTTTAAAGGGGTTTTATGGTACGGGAGGGGGGTTGGTGTCTTTTTTAAAAGGGTTTTATGGTACGGGAGGGGAGGGGGGTTGGTGTCTTTTTTTAAAGGGTTTTATGGTACGGGAGGGGGGTGGTGTCTTTTTAGGGGTTTTATGGCACGGGAGGGGGTTGGTGTCTTTTTTTAAAGGGGTTTTATGGTACGGGAGGGGGGTTGGTGTCTTTTTAAAGGGGTTTTATGGTACGGGAGGAGGGTTGGTGTCTTTTTAAAGGGGTTTTTATGGTACGGGAGGGGAGGGGGTTGGTGTCTTTTTTTAAAGGGGTTTTATGGTACGGGAGGGGGGTGGTGTCTTTTTTAAAAAGGGGTTTTATGGTACGGGAGGGGGAGGTTGGTGTCTTTTAAGGGGTTTTATGGCACGGGAGGGGAGGGGTTGGTGTCTTTTTTAAGGGTTTTATGGTACGGGAGGAGGGGGTTAGTTGCCTTGCCTTTTTAAGGGGTTTTATGGCACGGGAGGAGGGGGTTGGTGTCTTTTTTAAAGGGGTTTTATGGTACGGGGAGGGGGGGTGGTGTCTTTTTTAAGGGGTTTTATGGTACGGGAGGGGGGTTGGTGTCTTTTTTAAGGGGGGTTTTATGGTACGGGAGGGGGGGGGGGTGGTGTCTTTTTTAAGGGAATTTTTATGGTACGGGAGGGAGGGGGTGGTGTCTTTTTTTAAAGGGTTTTATGGTACGGGAGGGGGGTTGGTGTCTTTTTTAAGGGGTTTTATGGTACGGGAGGGAGGGGGTGGTGTCTTTTTTAAGGGGTTTTATGGTACGGGAGGGGGGGTTGGTGTCTTTTTAAAGGGGTTTTATGGTACGGGGAGGGGGGGGTTGGTGTCATCCCTTTAAAGGGGTTTTATGGTACGGGAGGGGAGGGGGTTGGTGTCTTTTTTTAAAGGGGTTTTATGGTACGGGAGGGGAGGGGGTTGGTGTCTTTTTTTAAAGGGGTTTTATGGTACGGGAGGGGGGGGGGTGTCTTTTTAAGGGGTTTTATGGCACGGGAGGGGAGGGGGTTGGTGTCTTTTTTTAAAGGGGTTTTATGGTACGGGAGGGGGGTGGTGTCTTTTTTAAAAGGGTTTTATGGTACGGGAGGGGAGTTGGTGTCTTTTTTAAAGGGGTTTTATGGTACGGGAGGGGAGGGGGTTGGTGTCTTTTTTTAAAGGGGTTTTATGGTACGGGAGGGGGGTGGTGTCTTTTTTAAGGGTTTTATGGTACGGGAGGGAGGGGTGGTGTCTTTTTAAGGGGTTTATGGCACGGGAGGGGAGGGGGTTGGTGTCTTTTTTTAAAGGGGTTTTATGGTACGGGGAGGGGGGGGGGAGTTGGTGTCTTTTTTTAAAGGGGTTTTTATGGTACGGGAGGGGGTGGTGTCTTTTTTTAAGGGGTTTTATGGTACGGGAGGGGAGGGGGTTGGTGTCTTTTTTTAAAGGGGTTTTATGGTACGGGAGGGGAGGGGGTTGGTGTCTTTTTTTAAAGGGGTTTTATGGTACGGGAGGGGAGGGGGTGGTGTCTTTTTTTTTTAAAGGGTTTTATGGTACGGGAGGGGGGGGTTGGTGTCTTTTTTAAAGGGGGTTTTATGGTACGGGAGGGGAGGGGGTTGGTGTCTTTTTTTAAAGGGGTTTTATGGTACGGGAGGGGGGTTGGTGTCTTTTTTAAGGGTTTTATGGCACGGGAGGGGAGGGGGGTTGGTGTCTTTTTTAAAAAGGGTTTTATGGTACGGGAGGGGGAGGGGGTTGGTGCCTTTTTTAAGGGGTTTTATGGCACGGGAGGGGAGGGGGTTGGTGTCTTTTTTAAAGGGGGTTTTATGGTACGGGAGGGGAGGGGTTGGTGTCTTTTTTAAAAGGGGTTTTATGGTACGGGAGGGAGGGGGGTTGGTGTCTTTTTTTAAAGGGGTTTTATGGTACGGGAGGGGGTTGGTGTCTTTTTTTAAAGGGGTTTTATGGTACGGGAGGAGGGTTGGTGTCTTTTTTAAAGGGTTTTATGGCACGGGAGGGGGAGGGGGTTGGTGTCTTTTTTAAAGGGGTTTTATGGTACGGGAGGGAGGGTTGGTGTCTTTTTAAAGGGTTTTATGGCACGGGAGGGGAGGGGGTTGGTGTCTTTTTAAGGGGTTTTATGGTACGGGAGGGGGTTGGTGTCTTTTTTAAAGGGGTTTTATGGTACGGGGAGGGGGGGTTTGGTGTCTTTTTTAAAGGGGTTTTATGGTACGGGAGGAGGGGGTTGGTGTCTTTTTTTAAAAGGGGGTTTTATGGTACGGGAGGGGGTGTGTCTTTTTTAAAGGGGTTTTATGGCACGGGAGGAGGGAGTTGGTGTCTTTTTTTAAAGGGGTTTTATGGTACGGGAGGGGGGAGGGGTTGGTGTCTTTTTTTAAAGGGGTTTTATGGTACGGGAGGGGGGGGTTGGTGTCTTTTTTAAAGGGGTTTTATGGTACGGGAGGGAGGGGGTTGGTGTCTTTTTTTAAAAAAGGGTTTTTATGGTACGGGAGGGGGGGGTGGTGTCTTTTTTAAGGGGTTTTATGGCACGGGAGGAGGGTTGGTGTCTTTTTTTAAAGGGTTTTATGGCACGGGAGGGGAGGGGGTTGGTGTCTTTTTTAAAGGGGTTTATGGTACGGGAGGGGGGTGGTGTCTTTTTTAAGGGGTTTATGGCACGGGAGGGGAGGGGGGTTGGTGTCTTTTTTTAAAGGGTTTTATGGTACGGGAGGGGAGGGGTTGGTGTCTTTTTTAAGGGGTTTTATGGTACGGGAGGGGAGGGGGTTGGTGTCTTTTTTTAAAGGGGTTTTATGGTACGGGAGGGGAGGGGGTTGGTGTCTTTTTTTAAAGGGGTTTTATGGTACGGGAGGGGGGTGGTGTCTTTTAAGGGGTTTTATGGCACGGGAGGAGGGGTTGGTGTCTTTTTTTAAGGGTTTTATGGCACGGGAGGAGGGGGTTGGTGTCTTTTTTTAAAAGAGGGTTTTATGGCACGGGAGGGGGGTTGGTGTCTTTTTTAAAAGGGTTTTATGGTACGGGAGGGGGGGTGGTGTCTTTTTTTAAAAGGGTTTTATGGCACGGGAGGGGGTGGTGTCTTTTTTAAAAGGGGGTTTTATGGTACGGGAGGGAGGGGGTTGGTGTCTTTTTTTTAAGGGTTTTATGGTACGGGAGGAGGGGTTGGTGTCTTTTTTTTAAAAGGGGTTTTATGGTACGGGAGGGGAGGGGTTGGTGCCTTTTTTTTAAAGGGGTTTTATGGTACAGGAGGGGGGGTGGTGTCTTTTTTTTAAAGGGGTTTTATGGTACGGGAGGGGGGTTGGTGTCTTTTTTTAAGGGGTTTTATGGCACGGGAGGGGGGTGGTGTCTTTTTTTAAAAGGGGTTTTATGGCACGAGAGGGGTTGGTGTCTTTTTTAAAGGGTTTTATGGCACGGGAGGAGGGAGTTGGTGTCTTTTTTTAAAAGGGGTTTTATGGTACGGGAAATTTGGTGTCTTTTTTAAGGGGTTTTATGGCATGGGAGGGAGGGGGTTGGTGTCTTTTTTAAGGGGTTTTATGGCACGGGAGGGAGGGGGTTGGTGTCTTTTTTAAAGGGTTTTATGGTACGGGAGGGGAGGGGGTTGGTGTCTTTTTAAAGGGGTTTTATGGTACGGGAGGAGGGTTGGTGTCTTTTTTTAAAGGGGTTTTATGGTACGGGAGGGGGGTTGGTGTCTTTTTAAAAGGGGTTTTTATGGTACGGGAGGGGAGGGGGTTGGTGTCTTTTTTTAAAGGGGTTTTATGGTACGGGAGGGGGGTGGTGTCTTTTTTGAAGGGTTTTATGGTACGGGAGGGGGGGGGGTGGTGTCTTTTTAAAGGGTTTTATGGTACGGGAGGAGGGGGTAGTTGGTGTCTTTTTTAAAGGGTTTTATGGCACGAGAGGGGGAGTTGGTGTCTTTTGAAGGGGTTTATGGCACGAGAGGGGGGGAGTTGGTGTTTTTTTAAGGGGGTTTTATGGCACGAGAGGGGTTGGTGTCTTTTTTTAAAGGGGTTTTATGGCACGGGAGGGGAGGGGGTGGTGTCTTTTTTAAAGGGGTTTTATGGCACGAGAGGGGGGAGTTGGTGTCTTTTTTAAGGGTTTTATGGCACGAGAGGGGGTTGGTGTCTTTCAAGGGGTTATATGGTACGGGAGGGAGGGGTTGGTGTCTTTTTTAAAGGGGTTTTATGGTATGGGAGGGGGGTTGGTGTCTTTTTAAAAGGGTTTTATGGTACGGGAGGGGGGGGTTGGTGTCTTTTTTTTAAAGGGTTTTATGGCAGGAGGGATGGTGTCTTTTTTAAGAGGTTTATGACACGGGGAGGGGGATGGTGTCTTTTTTAAGAGGTTTTATGACACGGGAGGGGGTTGGTGTCTTTTTAAGAGGTTTTATGACACGGGGAGGGGTTGGTATTTTTTTTTAAAAGGGTTTTATGGCACGGGAGGGGTGGTGTCTTTTTTAGAGGTTTTATGACACGGGAGGGGGATGGTGTCTTTTTTAAGAGGTTTTATGACACGGGAGGGGGTTGGTGTCTTTTTTTAAGAGGTTTTATGGCACGGGAGGGGGTTGGTGTCTTTTTTAAGAGGTTTTATGACACGGGAGGGGGTTGGTATTTTTTTAAAGGGTTTTATGGCACGGGAGGTGGGTGGTGTCTTCTTTATAAGGGGTTTTATGACACGGGAGGGGGTTGGTATTTTTTTTAAAGGGTTTTATGGCACGGGAGGGGGGTGGTGTCTTTTTTAAGAGGTTTTATGACACGGGAGGGGGATGGTGTCTTTTTTTAAGAGGTTTTATGGCACGGGAGGGGAGTGGTGTCTTTTTTTAAAGTTTTACAGAAACACAGGAGGGGTTGGTATTTTTTTAAAGAGTTTTATGGCACGGGAGGGGGGTGGTGTCTTTTTTAAGAGGTTTTATGGCACGGGAGGGGGATGGTGTCTTTTTTTAAGAGGTTTTATGGCACGGGAGGGGAGTGGTGTCTTCATTTTAAGGGGTTTTATGGCACGGGAGGGGGTTGGTGTCTTCTTTTTAAGGGTTTTATGACACGGGAGGGTTGGTGTCTTTTTTAAGGGTTTTATGGCACGGAGGGGTGGTGTCTTTTTTTAAGAGGTTTTATGGCACGGGAGGGAGTGGTGTCTTCTTTTTAAGGGTTTTAAAAAAAAAAAAAAAAAAAAAAAAAAATCCAGATGACGAAGATATCAGTAAAATGCAACGTCATATTTCTCGTCGATTTGATAATGTCAGACAATTTCCTACGTCAGGTCAGTCGAGTGTCGCGACACGGCAATTAGAGATGAAAGGCGCGCAGCGAAGGGGCGTTTAGCACGGGGTTTCAAGGACTGATTTTGAGGGCTTTTAGGGCTTTCAGGAGGTGGTGGCTTTTTTGAGGGGTTTTATGGCACGGGAGGGGGTTGGTGTCTTTTTCTTAAGAGGTTTTATGACACGGGAGGTGGGTGGTGTCTTTTTTTAAGGGGTTTTATGTCACGGAAGGGGGTTGGTGTCTTTTTTTTAAGGGGTGTTATGAGACGGGAGGGGGTTGGTGTCTTTTTTTAAGAGGTTTTATGGCACGGGAGGGGAGTGGTGTCTTCTTTTTAAGGGGTTTTATGACACGGGAGGGGAGTGGTGTCTTTTTTTAAGGGGTTTTATAACACGGGAGGGGGTTGGTGTCTTTTTCTTAAGAGGTTTTATGGCACGGGAGGGGGTTGGTGTCTTTTTCTTAAGAGGTTTTATGACACGGGAGGGGGGTGGTGTCTTTTTTTAAGAGGTTTTATGTCACAGGAAGGGGGTGGTGTCTTTTTATAAGAGGTTTTATGACACGGGAGGTGGGTGGTGTCTTTTTTTAAGGGGTTTTATGTCACGGAAGGGGGTTGGTGTCTTTTTTTTAAGGGGTGTTATGAGACGGGAGGGGGTTGGTGTCTTTTTTTAAGAGGTTTTATGACACGGGAGTGGGTTGGTGTCTTTTTTAAAGAGATTTTATGGCACGGGAGGGGGTTGGTGTCTTTTTTAAGACGTTTTATGACACGGGAGGGGGTTGGTATTATTTTTAAAGAGTTTTATGGCACGGGAGGGGGGTAGTGTCTTTTTTAAGAGGTTTTATGGCACGGGAGGGGGTTGGTGTCTTTTTTTAAGAGGTTTTATGGCACGGGAGGGGAGTGGTGTCTTCTTTTTAAGGGGTTTTATGACACGGGAGGGGGTTGGTGTCTTTTTTTAAGGGGTTTTATGGCACGGGAGGGGAGTGGTGTCTTCTTTTTAAGGGGTTTTATGGCACGGGAGGGGGTTGGTGTCTTTTTTTAAGAGGTTTTATGGCACGGGAGGGGAGTGGTGTCTTCTTTTTAAGGGGTTTTATGACACGGGAGGGGAGTGGTGTCTTTTTTTAAGGGGTTTTATGGCACGGGAGGGGAGTGGTTTCTTTTTTTTAAGGGTTTTATAACACGGGAGGGGTTGGTGTCTTTTCTTAAGGGTTTTATGGCACAGGAGGGGTTGGTGTCTTTTTTTTAAGAGGTTTTATGGCACGGGAGGGGGTTGGTGTCTTTTTCTTAAGAGGTTTTATGACACGGGAGGTGGGTGGTGTCTTTTTATAAGAGGTTTTATGACACGGGAGGGGGTTGGTGTCTTTTTCAAGACGTTTTATGACACGGGAGGTGGGTGGTGTCTTTTTTTAAGGGGTTTTATGTCACGGAAGGGGGTTGGTGTCTTTTTTTTAAGGGGTGT
Organism: Penaeus japonicus; assembly: GCA_017312705.2. NCBI lineage: Eukaryota > Metazoa > Arthropoda > Malacostraca > Decapoda > Penaeidae > Penaeus > Penaeus japonicus. Next base: position 31,132 of record BOPN01003051.1, on the reverse strand, counting down.
TATGAGACGGGAGGGGGTTGGTGTCTTTTTTAAGGGGTTTAAAGACACGGGAGGGGGTTGGTATCTTTTTTAAGGGGTTTTTATGACACGGGAGGTGGGTGGTGTCTTTTTTTTAAGAGGTTTTATGACACGGGAGTGGGTTGGTGTCTTTTTCAAGACGTTTTATGACACGGGAGGGGGTTGGTATTTTTTTTTAAAGGGTTTTATGGCACGGGAGGGGGGTGGTGTCTTTTTTTAAGAGGTTTTATGACACGGGAGGGGGTTGGTGTCTTTTTTAAGAGGTTTTATGACACGGGAGGGGGTTGGTGTCTTTTTTTAAGAGGTTTTATGACACGGGAGGGGGTTGGTATTTTTTTTAAAGGGTTTTATGTCACGGTAGGGGGGTGGTGTCTTTTTTTTAAGGGGTTTTATGACACGGGAGGGGGTTGGTATCTTTTTTTAAGAGGTTTTATGACACGGGAGGGGGTTGGTATTTTTTTTAAAGGGTTTTATGGCACGGGAGGGGGTTGGTGTCTTTTTTTTAAGAGGTTTTATGACACAGGAGGGGAGTGGTGTCTTCTTTTTAAGAGGTTTTATGACACGGGAGGGGAGTCGTGTCTTTTTTTAAGAGGTTTTATGGCACGGGAGGGGAGTGGTGTCTTCTTTTTAAGGGGTTTTATGACACGGGAGGGGAGTGGTGTCTTTTTTAAGGGGTTTTATGGCACGGGAGGGGAGTGGTGTCTTCTATTTAAGGGGTTTTATGACACGGGAGGGGAGTGGTGTCTTTTTTTAAGGGGTTTTATGGCACGGGAGGGGGTTGGTGTCTTTTTTTTAAGAGGTTTTATGGCACGGGAGGGGGTTGGTGTCTTTTTTTAAGAGGTTTTACGGCACGGGAGGGGAGTGGTGTCTTCTTTTTAAGGGGTTTTATGACACGGGAGGGGGTTGGTATTTTTTTTAAAGGGTTTTATGGCACGGGAGGGGGTTGGTGTCTTTTTTTAAGAGGTTTTATGGCACGGGAGGTGGGTAGTGTCTTCTTTTAAGAGGTTTTATGACACGGGAGGGGGTTGCTGTCTTCTTTTTAAGGGGTTTTATGACACGGGAGGGGGTTGGTGTCTTTTTTTTAAGAGGTTTTAAGACACGGGAGGGGGTTGGTGTCTTCTTTTTAAGAGGTTTTATGACACGGGAGGGGGTTGGTGTCTTCTTTTTAAGGGTTTTTATAACACGGGAGGGGGTTGGTGTCTTTTTTAAAGAGGTTTTATGACACGGGAGGGGGTTGGTGTCTTTTTCTAAAGAGGTTTTATGGCACGGGAGGGGAGTGGTGTCTTTTTTTATGGGGTTTTATGACACGGGAGGTGGGTGGTGTCTTCTTTTTATGGGGTTTTATAACACGGGAGGGGGTTGGTGTCTTTTTTTAAGAGGTTTTATGACACGGGAGGTGGGTGGTGTCTTCTTTTTAAGGGGTTTTATAACACGGGAGGGGGTTGGTGTCTTTTTTTAAGAGGTTTTATGGCACGGGAGGTGGGTGGTGTCTTCTTTTTAAGGGGTTTTAGAACACGGGAGGGGGTTGGTGTCTTTTTTTAAGAGGTTTTATGGCACGGGAGGGGGTTGGTGTCTTTTTCTTAAGAGGTTTTATGACACGGGAGGTGGGTGGTGTCTTCTTTTTAAGGGGTTATAAGACAAGGGAGGGGGTTGGTGTCTTTTTTATGGGGTTTTATGACACGGGAGGTGGGTGGTGTCTGTTTTTAAGAGGTTTTATGACACGGGAGGTGGGTGGTGTCTTTTTTTAAGAGGTTTTATGACACGGGAGGGGGATGGTGTCTTTTTTTAAGAGGTTTTATGACACGGGAGGGGGTTGGTGTCTTTTTTTAAGAGTTTTTATATTTACGAGGAGGGTTGGTGTCTTCTTTTTAAGAGGTTTTATGGCACGGGAGGGGGTTGGTGTCTTTTTTTAAGAGGTTTTATGACACGGGAGGGGGTTGGTGTCTTTTTTTAAGAGGTTTTAAGACACGGGAGGGGGTTGATGTCTTCTTTTTAAGGGGTGTTATGACACGGGAGGGGGTTGGTGTCTTTTTTTTAAGAGGTTTTATGACACGGGAGGGGGGTGGTGTCTTTTTTTAAGAGGTTTTAAGACACGGGAGGGGGTTGTCTTTTTTTAAGAAGTTTTATGACACGGGAGGGGAATGGTGTCTTTTTTTAAGAGGTTTTAAGACACGGGAGGGGGTTGTCTTTTTATAAGAGGTTTTAAGACACGGGAGGGGGTTGGTGTCTTTTTTTAAGAGGTTTTAAGACACGGGAGGGGGTTGATGTCTTCTTTTTAAGGGGTGTTATGACACGGGAGGGGTTGGTGTCTTTTTTTAAAGAGGTTTTAAAAGGTACGGGAGGGGTTGTTGTCTTCTTTTTTAAGAGTGTTATGACACGGGAGGGGGTTGGTGTCTTTTTTTTAAGAGGTTTTATGACACGGGAGGTGGGTGGTGTCTTTTTTTAAGTTTTTTTTATGACACGGGATGGGGTTGGTTTCTTTTTTTTAAGAGGTTTTATGACACGGGAAGGGGTTGGTATCTTTTTTTAAAGGGTTTTATGGCACGGGAGGGGGTTGGTGTCTTCTTTTTAAGGGGTGTTATGACACGGGAGGGGGATGGTGTCTTTTTTTAAGGGTTTTTATGGCACGGGAGGGGAGTGGTGTCTTTTTTTAAGGGTTTTTATGGCAAGGGAGGGGAGGGATGCCTTTTTTAAGTGGTTTTATTGCACGGGGGGAGGGCTTTTTTAAATGGCATTTAAGGGAGAGGGGGGGTTGATGTTTTTTTTAGTGTTTTTTTTCCAAGGCATATTAGATGTGTTTCAAGGCCTATCTATTGAAAGTTTTCAGGGTATTTTACGGGATGGATTCTGTTTTGTGAGGGGGTGGGATGGGGTGAAGGGGGGGGGGGGCAAAGCTTTTTAGAGGGTTTTCAGCACTGGGAGTTTTCAAATTATTTTTAGGGGTCTCAGGGTGTTTGGGGCCCGAGGATCTTTTTGAAAGGGGGCTTAGGCACTTAAAAAAAAAAAAAACCAAAAAAAAACACAGGTTTCGATTCATTCTTTTTTTGGAGGGGGAGGGGTCAAGGTATTTTTTAAGGGTAGATCTAGTGGGATTATGGCTTTTTTCTAGGACTTGATATATATATATATATATATATATATATATATATATTTATATTTATATTTACACACACACACACACACACACACAAACACACACACAGAGCGATTGTCTTAACATTTCTCTGTCTATTCTCTATCACTGTTCCTTTCTTTTATATCTCTGTCTTGCTCCGCTCGAACCAACCGCTGCGTCACATGTTCGTGGGATTTTTTTTCCCACACGTGGTTGGTCCGTCATCGTTTGTATTTTCTCTCACGTGTGTCAATGGCGGACTTTGTCGTGGGTTGATCGCTCTTATTCTTTTACCTTTCTTTCGCTTTCTCCTTCTCTACGAGGATACTTATATGAGCCAGGCTTCGTCGATTATATATACATATATATATATATATATATATATATATATATATATATATATATATATATATATATATATATATATATATATATATATATGTATATACATATTATATACATATATACATACATACATACATATATACATATATATATA
>BOPN01003051.1:10000-12500 GCA_017312705.2 Penaeus japonicus | reverse complement strand
TGATAATGATGATGGTGAAGATATTAAGAATGATAATTGATAAAATGATAGCATCAATAGGGATGATAATGGTGATAATAATCGTAAAGATAATGGTAGTGATAATGATAATGATAATAAAAGATAATGAGAGTAAAATCAATCGCAATGTTAATAATGATAATGATGATAACATGATAATGAAAACACTTATAACAATAATGATAATGATGGTGATAATGATAGTGTAGATTATGGTAATGATGATTACAGTAATGATAATAACAGTAAGAATAATTATGAATATACTTTCAACAATGATAACATAACACAAACAACACTTATCATTATTGTAAATATGGTAACAACAATGATCAAATATGATAACAGAAATGAAAGTGGGAGAGAGAAACAAAAAGAGAAAAGAAAAGAAAAAAAAAGTATACAAAATAAAATAATAATAATAATTTGAAAATACATAAGTTTACCACGAAATGTTAAAAGAACATCCGACGGCAGACAGACCCGTTTTCTAAAAGGTTTTACAAGAGTGAAAAAGAGATAATTACATCATCACCGAAATCTAATCATATATGTTATTTTTTCTTTCCTTTTTCTTCTCAATTTTCCTTACAAATGGAACAACTAACTAAATACGAGAACAGAACTTACATCAATAGTAATATTGATGTTATTCTCAATAGTAAAGATAGTAAAAATTATGATGGGGATAATAATGGTAATACTATTACTACATCTAATTATAATGATCGTAATAGTAATTATAAAAGTAATAATACTAATCATATCAGTGATAGTATTGATAACAATGATAATAATCATAATAATAAACATAACAGTAACGACAACAATAACAAAAATGATAACAACTACAATGATGATAATTATAAGAGAGTAGTAGTAACAGTAGTAATTATATCATTATAATGATGATGATTATGATAATGATAATAACGATGGCCAGTGTACATGAATCTTAGACATATATAGATATCTTTATCTATAATATCTATCCCGAGACAGACATTAATATCGGTTTACCAAATTAGTAGAATCTTTTATTTTCATTCTTATATTTATCTATTTCATTCAATTACTTTACGACGACGAAAATAAATATGTGAATAACAATAGTAAATAACGATAATAAAAAAACTGAATAACAATAACACTGATGTTGATATTAATGAAAAAAAAAGATAATGGTATAACAATATATACATACATACATATATATATATATATATATATATATATATATATATATATATATATATATATATATATATATATATATACACACGGCCGTATCGCTATTCCTTTGCGATTGTCATAGTCATCGTACCACCACTATCATCAAAAGGTGCGAAGGAAGATGACGATGCAGTAACTTTTAATTTCTGTACACTTTGCTTTACCAACTATCCCAAAGACGAAGGACGGGGTAATCGTTCCAATAATATTTCGTAAAAGCCGTGTGAACGATGCGAAAACAAATGCGACTCGGGATGCGCGACGATGCGATGACGACGGCGAAGACCACGGAGCGAAGATGACTAAGGATACGGCTGTAAACTGTATATTGTATAAGGTATAATGCTGGTATTGATAAACAAAATAACAACATAATATAAAGCAGAAGAATCCACTGAGGAAGCTATAGTTATTCAGATGATTTAGTGTCACGTGATGTCTGTCTCAAGAACTGCGCTTCCTTCCTGTCGTTTTCAAGGGCTTTGGTGTCCTTTCGGTATTCCTTTTGGTGTGTCCCTTCGTTGCCCTAACGGTGTCCCTTTGGTGTCCCTTTCGATGTCCCTTCGTTGTCCCTTCGGTGTCCCCTCGGTGTCCCTTTGATGTCCTTTCGATGTCCCTCTCGGTGTTCCCTTCAATGTGCCTTCGATGTTCCTCCGGTGTCTCTTTTCCGTGTCCCTTCGGTGTCCCTTCGGTGTCCCTTCGGTGTCCCTCTCCCTCCAGCGTCCGTCTGAGCTGTGGCGGGAGGCCGGAGGACATGCAGGACGCGGATACAGCTCCTTTTCCTTCCTACGTTGCCTCTCCCCTTCGCTCCTCCTCGGCTGGGCCTTATCGTCTTTCGTCTGTATGGAGGCCGGTATTTGTTTTCTTTCGGTCTCACTCTCGTTCTCTTGTGTTGTTTATTTCTCTCTTTCTTTTTTTCTCTCTCTCTTTTTCTTTCTTTCTTTCTGTTTTTCATTTTCTTTCTCTTTCTCTTATGCTCTCTCTATGTCTCTTAATTTCTTTCTCTCTCTTTCTCTCTCTCCCCACCTCTCTCTCTCTCTCTCTCTCTCTCTCTCTCTCTCTCTCTCTCTCTCTCTCTCTCTCTCTCTCTCTCTCTCTCTCTCTCTCTCTCTCTCTCTCCCTTTCTAACTTGTAAAATCTATCTGCCCATCTTACAAACAGTCTACATGTAGTTTATGTTTTCATTCACAAACTTTTTTATTATTGCATGCATTTGATATCCCCACGATGTATTTAACAACAACAA
>BOPN01003051.1:0-2500 GCA_017312705.2 Penaeus japonicus | reverse complement strand
AAAATAGATAGATATATACACACACATTCACACACACACACATATATATATACATACATACATACATACATACATATATATATATATATATATATATATATATATATATATATATATATATATACATATATATATCAAGAGGTTGGTAATGACGTAGTGTTATTCTAAGAATTCTACCATTGATCAGGAACATATTTACTCTGGACACCCACTAACAAAAGACGGGTATATTTTTTAAAATAATTTTCCATGTGCGATTAATCACTGACCTAACCAACAGCCACAGGTGCCGTTTCAACCCTTTGAAATTCAACCATACAAGTGCACAGCCTACCCACGTCGTAGGCACAGAACGCCAGCAAAGTGGGCCTTACCATTTTCATCCATGTAGGCAATGGCTGCCGTCAGGAGGTTGGCATCGTAGAAGTCAGCGAGAGTTCCTCCGAAGTCCTCGCAGAACGTCTTCATCAGATCCCACGACCCCTGCAGGAGGTCGTCCACCAGCAGGCAATGGCCCCCGATGTCGTGGTATGGCGGGGTACACGTAGGAGTATATCTGGGCCCTTGGGTGGTGGGGGGGGGAGACAGAGGCAAAGAGGTACTTTACCGCGAGGAGAGGTGAACGCTGTAACTTTTATGATGATAGATCGATGTATGATAGACTAGTTATGTTCTCTCTCGCTTTCACCTTGGGGGGGAGAAGGTTCGAGTCACGGCTAGGGAGGTATGCAACGTTGCACGAACGTGTGTACTATGTGAACTTTCTTCTCGTTTCTATTTAGAAAAAAAAACGGATGGTTTTGCACGATTATAAGAATGGATTTTGGTGTGTTTAGGTTTTGATGGTGATGGTATTTGTATACGATCTTAGCATTCATAATAAGAGGCTAAAACTCTCGCCATGTACCCTCCCATTTGTCACATACAAAATATAACCTGAAAGCAACAGAATGATTACGGTAAGATCTGCTAACTCCTATGGAGCTTGCTCTTACGTGCTTATCTGCTCTCCCACATACATATTTCGTTACTCATTCTGCAAAACCAGAATTAAGAATTAAGAAACAATGCTCGCAGGAAGGAAAAAGTTGACTTGGCGGAAAAAAGGTGAAAATCCGTATTGAAGGTAAACTCTCAGTGTGTAGATAAGTTTATGGATCTAATGATTATATATATATATTTTTTTCATTCTACTAATATCTGGAATAAAATGGTTTGTAGGCTTTTTTCTTTGTATTAAATTCTTGCAAGATCTTGAACACAATATATACGCATGCTTTCATACTTCGTTCGGTAAACATTTCAGTTATCTAATAAAAAACAAACAAACATTAGATAAAGATATTTCAATCGAAAAACAGAAGACGGTAATATAAAACAACAGATAAGAACCAGAAAAAGGGAACAATAATATATAAGTTTTATTAACGGAAATGATATGTATTCAAGTGGCTCTCCTCCACTTAAACCTTTCACTTAAATTCGGGGAGCTTAGAAAATCTGATACAACGCTAGCTCAGCCTACGATTTACAAAGCAAAATATAAATAAAAACAACTAATTTGTTGGTCAGCATTCAGTAAACTCACCATTCGCAAGTTCAGCAGCAGATTTTCCAGGGGAGTCATCAGCGAGAACAGCCACCAACCCTGACATAAAAAAGAAAGCACAAAAAAATAAGTATAAGTGCGTAATTCTTCCTTATCTTTCTGAAAGATCACAAGTAGAATCCCATCAGCAAGATAATGATAACACGCAAGCACAGACAGAAAAAGAAAGAAAAAAAAAATTATCACTAGGCAGAAAACGACACTCACCCACTATGAAAAGCCAAACCCGTTTTAGAAAATCCATATCCTATTGTGAAGCGCCACCAAGAAGCTCTGCTCAATGTCAATTCACACGGAGCTTTAAAATAATAATAATCTTACGGAACAGCTGGCAGTTCTCACCAGGTATTTGAGTTGGCTTGTGACGTCATGAGGTTACTGATAGTGGGCTGCTGGGTCCCCGATTGCCGTGGCAAGGTAATTTGTTTGTTAGATTGTTTGTTGTTAGGCGTTTTTTATTTTTTTTATTTGGGGGGCGGGGTTCTAGAATACATTTTATGCTATCAATTGTTGGATTCATTCAGTGATTGGGCTTTTTATCAGCACGCACACAAACACACACACACACACACACACACACACACCCACACACACACACACACACACACACACACACACACATGCTATATCTATGGAGGTCCACAAAGGTCAACAAAGGCCAAACCATATTAAAAATCTCCCATATATGGACATCCCCAAGACATACCCAACTTATCAAGCTCGTTTGGTACAAGGTTTATGGGAAACTACTGTAAACTCTCTCCCTCTCTTTCTCTCTCTCTCCACTCACAGACACACACACACACACTCACTCTCTTATACACACACACACACACACACACACACACACACACACACACACACACACATATATATATATATAAATATATA
>BOPN01003050.1:175000-178321 GCA_017312705.2 Penaeus japonicus | reverse complement strand
TATATGAACATGTATACATATATATACCTGTGTGTGTGAATATGTATAAACACACATAAATAAACATCCCTGCACAATACGTATATACCCATGAATGTTTACATCCTCCACCAATGTTCTCTGCTCTCTTGGTGAGTGATCTCTCTCGCTTCCTGCTCTTGAACGAACCTGAAAAGCGGCTCAGAGAGGAGATAAATAAACTCGATTCCCGTCGTCCGAAAACTGCTGATGCTGCCTTGCCATGATCTCATCCGGAGAGAGATTCCGGAATCATCTCCCGAGAATTCTCGTCGGTCGGAGGGATGCTCAATGACATCTCATGGTGGTGGGAGAGACGGGGAGTGTGGGGAGAGGGGAAGGGGAGAGAGAGGAAGGGGAGGTAGAAAGGAAGACAGAGGGAGAAACTGACAGAGGGCGAGAGAGAGAGAGAGAGAGAGAGAGAGAGAGAGAGAGAGAGAGAGAGAGAGAGAGAGAGAGAGAGAGAGAGAGTTGATAGATAGATAGAGAGTTGATAGGGAGAGAGAGAGAGCGAAAGTGAATGGCAGAAAGAGAGAGGAAGAGCAACAGAGAATGACAGAGAGAGAAAAAGAAAAAAAAAAAAGAATCACAGAGAGAGGGAAAGAGAATAACAGAAAATAGATACAGAGCAAGGGAGAATGGCAGAGAGAACAAGAGAAAGAGATAGACGAGAGTATCTTTTGATTAAAGAAACGCCACATCCCATCAGCGCCACATCTCGCTGCTCGCCAGACCCTACAACAGTCGTAAACGATACGAGTCAGGACACATTTCCTGGTCATAAAAAGTGAGAAAAAAGAAGAAGAAGAAGAAGAAGAAGAAGAGGCGATAGATGATGAAAGTTCCTCTCTCGTGACAAAAGTCCTGACCTCAGCAGCGTACAGGTAAAGGCCTCGTAAAACTCAGGCCGGCGAGCTAGGACGCTGGAGGTGGGGTGGGGGTCGGGGGATGAGGGAGGGGTGGATTGCTGAGGATGGAACAGAGGCCTGTGGAATAAAGCCAGGAAGGGGGGAAGGGGGAGTGGAGGAGAGGGGGAGGGTAGGAATAGGTAGAAAGGAGGGTAGAAGGAGATGGAGGGTAGGAAGAGAATGAGGGGAAGAATAAAGGAGAGAGAGAGGAACAAGTGAGGGGAGGCCAGAATATTAAGGAAGAAGGATGAGGGAGGGGAGAGAGGATGAGGATGGAGGGGAAATATAAGGAAGAAGGAGGAGGTGGAGGGAGAGAAGAGGATATTGGGGAAATGGGCGAGAAGGGAAGGGGGAGAGGAAAATTGGGTGAGGAGAATGAAAAAAAGGAGGAAAAATGTAAGACAATACGGTGTACAAGGATAGAAGAGTAGAAAGAGTTGTAGTAGTAGGGAAAAAGAAGGAGAAAGACGAGGCATATAAAAGACTGGGACAAAATTTCATTGGAGGCGAGGGAGATAAAGAAAAAAAAGAAAGAAAAAAATAAGAACATGAACATAAAAAAAGGGAATAACGAGGAAACATCATGATAATCAGACAAAGGTGAAGGGAATTGGGAAGAGAGAAAAGAAAAAAGGAAGGTTTAGGAAACAGAGAACAGAGAGAAAGAGCAACATCAGCAGACGTAAGGATGGAAAAAGTGAGAAAGAATCACACGGAGCAAAGTGACGAGCAGGAAAAGAAAATTGTTGGAAAAACGATTATGAAAAATGTGATGCAAGTGGCAACAGACAACCGAATATATATATATGTATATATGTATATATATATATATATATATATATATATATATATATATATATATATATATATTTATTTATTTATGCTTCAATATGACTTATCTTCATAAATACTTACACATTCTTGCGAGTTACACCAGTGCCAGTGGTCAAAAATGACCAACTACCATTTAACATCTGGCCTGAGTAAAATCAATTCCTAGTTCGTGAGTACATTATACTATAGAATCACATATGTCATGTTTTCAGTGTTCATAAATCTAATCATGCAACCACACTGTGTATCAGTCAGGAAAATTTATTCCTAATGGAAGCCCAATCCCAAGTGATGGTATCCCTAAAGGGGGGTTTAAACAGTCAAACAGTTCGTCAAACGCGGTTCGACAGACACGTGTTTGAAGTGATGTTTGAACGTGAGAACGGGGTATTTGGTCAAACGGTTTGAAGAAAGTCTGTTCGAACCTGACTTTTGTGGGTGGGGCTTCATTATCTACAAACCGTTTGAATGTGAGAACACCCGTCGAACATCAAACCTCAGTTGCGCTTCAAACGCATCATACATGTATCTTCATACGTAATGAAAGGGGTGACACACCTCAGTAGATCAATGTATGTTTCTTCTGACATCTTTTCGGACCCTTTGACGAGCAGGTGCGACAACCAGGTTTGACAAACCGTTTGACCGTGTAAACCCCCCTTAACGGCCAAGGTCACACTGGGACGCTCATACGGAATTGATACCAACTAGTAAATACCTCTCCAAAGTGTTGCCATATATATATATATATATATATATATATATATATATATATATATATAATGTATACCATTCCCTAATATATATATATAAACAGATTATAATGCATGGGCACATTATAATTCACTTGCTTGTGCATGCATGCGTAGACACTGTTATATATGAGTGCTGTGTACATACATATGGGAATAAACATCCACTTGGAGTATGTGCATAATTGCATATTTGTATATTTATATGCGTCTACGCTGTGCATGCACAGGCACAATCTATGTATAGAAACGTACATGAGTGCGGGCATGGGAGCGCGCATAAAAATGCAAGCATGCATTTTTGCGTAGGCCCTGCATGTTTATATAAACAAATGTCCATTCTCACTAGAGTGGACCGAGAGGTAGTGAGATAGATCGGGGGATACTAAGATCTAATAACACGCGAGACTAACTCAAACGTGTTATTGGAGATTGAAGGTAGCCTCCTGACTAAAATTGCTCCCCCTACCATGTACAATTAAGGCCGGTAGGTGGGGGTATCAGGCCCCATCCCTCTTAGATATGATTTCCCAGCCACGAAAACGACCCTCATTTCCTGGAAGCGAAGGAGCCCCTGGTCACGGCGGCGATCAGGGTCGTTCTGGAGCAGAGGGTGCTAAAAATATCCAGTTAGACTCAGGCCGCCTAAAGATGATGAATTTGAGCACATACAATGTAAGGACTCTGAGAACAGAATCTGATCATTTGACACTGCTTGAGGAACTTTCATTTATCAAATGGGATGTTGGAGGACTTTCTGAAGGTAGAAGACTGGGCGAAGAACAGAAATTACTAAATGATGGTCACTT
>BOPN01003050.1:165000-167500 GCA_017312705.2 Penaeus japonicus | reverse complement strand
GCGGAGGGAGGGGGCGCTTCTGCCATTACTCAAGGGCTGCGGTGTTTAGCGATAGGCTGAAGAGGACGGAAGGAAGTTGGGCTGCGAAGGGTTCTCGAGGCGTGATGTTTTTCAAAGGGGTTTCCGAAAGAGGAGGACGAGGAGTAACTGGGAGATTTTAGAATACTCTTTATGATATCTAATAATAATATGGATAGGATGTGAAATCCGAATGGAATAGGATTGAAGTAGTCATAAGGCTATTGAAACAAACAAACAAACAAACAAAAACAACAACAATGCAAACAATGATAATAGTAATAATAACATTAGTAGTAATGATAATGATTATGATGATAAATGTAGTAGTTGTTGTTTTAGTAATGATAATGATAGGAATTGCTGTTGATTTGAAAATAATAATAATGATAACGATGAAGATTATAGTAATTACCATAACAATTACATAAAATATAACAATAACAATAAGAATTATGATAATGATAATAATGACCATAATACAATAAATATAATAATGCAATAATTATGATGATACAATACATAATACAACAAATATAATAACAAGAATAGCAGCAATAATGATAATAATAATAATAATGTTAGTAATGATGATAATGAAGATAATAACAATGACAACAACTTATTTTTTTAATGCCATTGCTGACAGTTTGATAAGATATTTATTAAACGATAGCCTACATTCCGAAGTAAAGTCGTATCACATTGATACTTTGAATCAAAATTGAATGATCTTGCTGAATACTAGAGAGAAAGAGAGAGAGAGAGAGAGAGAGAGAGAGAGAGAGAGAGAGAGAGAGAGAGAGAGAGAAACCATTCCGTCGACTACGAACGACTTTCAGCATAATCTGCCAGAAGAAGAAGAAGAAGAAGAAAAAGAAAACGCTATGCCAAAACACATTTCTAAAATATCAACAAAGTTTAGAAGAAATTGGAAATGCAACATCAATCTATATTTACCTTTACGGTTTCAGCTGGAAGAGTAACATTAGACTGCATCCTGTCATTTCACTCCTGTTAGTTGGTATTTCTGGAGGATTATTATTCGAACTGAAGAATTGTCTTTGACAATAATGATGGCAATTTTCTCAAGCAGGTTCTTGCATCATGAAATGCCATTCCACTGAAGAGTTTTGTGTTCTCTTGAATTTTACATTTGGTTTATGGTGTTGGATATTTGCTCGATGTGTGTGTGTTTATAAATAAATGTATATATATATATATATATATATATATATATATATATATATATATATATATATATATATACTGAGAAAAAAAGAGAGGGAGAGAAAAGAAAGCAAAGAAAGAGAGATAGAGAGGATGAAAAATGAAGTGGAATCGACCGAACGAGACACATGAGAATAGCGACCAATCTGACCTCTGGTGTCTGAAGCGATAAACAGCAATCCAACGAAGCGACCGTAAGGGGGAGGGGAGGGGGGGGGGGGTCTGTCACCTTTCTATTGGGTCATCGGGGGGGGGGGGGGGGGGAGGTAGGGGGAGAAGGTTTTGATGATTGTGATGACGACGGTGATGGTGATGAGGAGGAGATGGAGGAAGATATGTATGTGGAAGAAAGAATTAGGATGAAGATGATGATGGTGGTGGTGATGCTGATTTTGAGAAAGAAAGTAAAAAAATAAAAATAAAAATAAAAAAAAATAAGGAAAGATAGAGAGGTGAAAAAAAAGAATAAGCATAATTCAGACCAGCTTTCATGAGCCTTTCTTCCAAACCCCCGGCACCCCCACCCCCCCCGCCCCTCTCCTCCTACCGCTACCCACATACCCCCCACCCTTCCCCTCATCCCAACATCCCTATCTTCTACACTCCACCTCCTCTTCTGTCAGTTGATGAATCAAGTCATTCAGAAAATTAGATCACGTTTCATTTAACGTTTTTTTTTTTTTTTTTATCTTTTTAAGCGAACCTGAGAATCTTTCACAAGTCGAGTGTTATCAATTTATCCAGAACAGCGACAGCACGAAGTGAGAGGGAAGAGGGAGGGAGGAGGGGAGGGAGGGCGAGAGGGAGTCAACGAGAGAGTTGGGGAGGGGTAGGGAGGAGGAGGGAGGGAGGGGGGAAGGGAGGGCGAGAGGGAGTCAACGAGAGAGTTGGGGAGGGGTAGGGAGGAGGAGGGAGGGGGGGGGGAGAGTGGTTAGGGAAGGAGGGTAGTGAACGAGAGGGTTGGGGAGTGGAGGAGGAGGCTTAGGGAAAGGAGGGGAGTGGAGAGTCACCGGAAGGTTGAAGAGGGGGAGGGGGGGGGGGGATAACTAGAGGGTCGGGTAGGGGGGAGGTGAGGGGAATCAGCTTGTTGAGTTCCAGAGGGGAGGTGGAAGGACCTTCTCGAAAGTCCTTCTAGCTAATAACACACCGAAATTTGATAAAATGTAGGGAATACGAAGGGAAGTGAGAAGAAAGGGGGGGGGGAGACAAATAAAAGGAGAATGGCGGGGAAGGCATGAATGTTGAGGAAGAA
>BOPN01003050.1:100000-105000 GCA_017312705.2 Penaeus japonicus | reverse complement strand
ATCATCATCATCATCATCATCATCATCATCATCATAATCATCATCATTATTATCATCAATATTCTACTAGCATAAATAAATAGCAAAACCCATTCAAATCGTGAGACAGCTTTCACTCTACCCCTAGCAACACCCCTCCCTACCCCACCCCCACCCCCATCCCCATTCCACCGATGTTCCCTAATGATCAGTGAGCATATCATAAGACGATGCTATATCCTACCGATGCCATTATTCTTGTTCCCACGTAAACTGTGAAACGCCATTCCTTTCTATAATGCATTAACTGCTGCGAATCATCATCATTACCGTGTTAGTTCTGCATCGTCTCGACCCCTGCAGCCATTGCCATTATCACGTAATGACGTTCTCCCAGGTATCATTAGCTCCCTCTCCCCTTCCCTGCTGTCTACCCCTCTCCCTCTCCTCTCTCTCACCGTGCCTCCCTCCCTGCCGCCTTGCTGCCTACCCTCTCTCTCTCTCCCTGCCGCCTTGCTGCCTACCCTCTCTCTCTCTCTCTCCCTGCCGCCTTGCTGCCTACCCTCTCTCTCTCTCTCTCCCTGCCGCCTTGCTGCCTACCCTCTCTCTCTCTCCCTGCCGCCTTGCTGCCTACCCTCTCTCTCTCTCTCCCTGCCACCTTGCTGCCTACCCTCTCTCTCTCCCTGCCGCCTTGCTGTCTGCCCTCTCCCTCTCTCACTGTGGCTCCCTCCCTGCCGCCTTGCTGTCTGCCCTCTCTCTCTCTCACTGTGGCTCCCTCCCTGCCGCCTTGCTGTCTGCCCTCTCTCTCTCTCACTGTGGCTCCCTCCCTGCCGCCTTGCTGTCTGCCCTCTCTCTCTCTCTCTCTGTGGCTCCCTCCCTACCGCTTTGCTGCCTGCCCTCTCTCTCTCTCACGGCTCCCCTCCCTGCCGCCTTGCTGTCTGCCCTCTCTCTCTCTCACTGTGGCTCCCTCCCTGCCGCCTTGCTGTCTGCCCTCTCTCTCTCTCACTGTGGCTCCCTCCCTGCCGCCTTGCTGTCTGCCCTCTCTCTCTCTCACTGTGGCTCCCTCCCTGCCGCCTTGCTGCCTACCCTCTCTCTCTCTCTCTCTCTCTCTGCCACTCTGCCAACTACCCTCTTTCTCTCTCCCTGCCACTCTGCCAACTACGCGCTCTCCCTCCCCTGTCACCTAACCTCTCTTTCCTTTTCCCTGCCATCCTGCCACCTACCCTCTCTCCTCCGCCCTGCCACCTACCCTCTCTTCCCCGTCCTGCCACCTATCCTCTTACCCCCCTCCCTGCCACCCTGTCAACTACCCTCTCTCCCCCGCCCTACCGCCCTGCCAACTACCCTCTCTCCCCTCCCTACCACCCTGCCAACTACCCTCTCTCCCCCGCCCTACCGCCCTGCTAACCTCCCCCCTCTCTCTCCATCTCCCTGTAGACACCTGTAGCGCTCTCTTCGCCTCACATTAAACGCTGTATTCTCTAGAGGTGGTCTGTTGAGAGTGAGATATCGTCCTTTCGTCTTTCCTCTCTTTATATTCCTCCTACCTCTTTCTTCATTTTTTTCATACATTATTCCTTTCGTTCGTTTTTTTTTTTTTTTCATATTCAGTCTCGTCGCCATGTTCCTTTCTCTTCTTTTTGCCCTTGAAATGTTGCACGTATTTTCTATTTGCCGGACGATATTCTTGATTCTATTGCAGGTTCATCTTATTCATCTCCTTTCCAATTTTCCTTATTCCTTTTATTCAAACTCGAAATATCGCGCCTTTCCTTTCCTAAGCTCTCGTTTCAATCTTCCTTCCCTTTCCTCCCATTCTTTATTCGCGACCTTTAAATGTCACCCTTCTACCCTCTATACATCTCATCATCACATTTCTTTCCCTTCCCCATTTTGGAGAATAAACCATCACTTTACCACGCTCTCACCTTTAAACACCTTTGGGGTCTCCCTATTCCCTAAACTATCTCCATTTCTACCTCCCTCTTTCTCCTTGCCTTTTCCGCTATCATTTTCTCATTTCCCTTTCTCTGCTCCATTTCTCCTTTCTGCTTCTTCTTTTTTACCCTTTTCTTATATTCCTGCAAACCATTTTCTTTCCTCCGTTGTCCTTTTTCTGTCCCTCGTTTTCTGCTTTCTAGTGACTCTTCATTATAGTCTTTCGTTTTCATTTCTTTCCTTTCTTTGCTTTCCTGCCTCTCACCTTCTCTTCATTAGCCCTTTCCACGCACCATTTTCTTTTCTGTCACTCATTTCTTCTTCTCCCTTCTTCTCTATTTCTCTCTTTCTCTTTAATGTTCCATATTGTCTTTGATTATCTCTTCACTAACTCTCCTCCCTAACTCTCATTTTTGTTCTTTCTTCCTTTACTCCCTCCCCTCCCTCCTTTTTCGCTTGCCTGAGTGCAGAGGCTTCCACCCATTGATGAGTCTATGGGAAGGTGATTCAGTGAGTTCGAGATCTATTACAGACACTGAACACTTTACCATTGACTCTTACATTGATGTGTTCCACGAGAAAAGAGTTACCCCTCTCAAGATCTGACATGTCAATTGTGAAATATAAAAGTGAATATTGCTCTCTCAGAATATCCTGATGAATGATAAAAGCATGAATGGAATGATGGAAAAAATAATAATTCTTTATTTGGACTTATTCAGACGCGAAATGAAATGGGGATTTCTGATTGAGAGTAACATTTCAAGTGCTCGGAGTTAATCAACTCAAAATGGTTTCCATTGTGTGTCTTTATGAATTTGTGATTAACCCCGCGTTCTATTAGAGCTTCTGTATATATATGTGAAACCTGAATTTCCATGATAATGACAGTTATAATGGCAGTCACTGTAATGGCTGTGTTGATTTTATTTACTGTATTTCATTGTTCTTTTTTTCAGCTGGTAAATATGATAGCTCTCACTTTCGAAAAGGGTTTATGCATGAAGTGGGTTTCGAGGGTGAAACAATTATAACGCATCCTTTGAAGCTGACAGCTATTCTCCACAGACAAACACACACTCACAAACACACACTCACAAACACAAACACACACATCTCTCTCTCTCTCTCTCTCTCTCTCTCTCTCTCTCTCTCTCTCTCTCTCTCTCTCTCTCTCTATATATATATATATATATATACATATATATATATATATATATATGTATATATATATATATATATATATATATATATATATATATATATATGTATATATATATATATGTGTGTGTGTGTGTGTGTGTGTGTGTGTGTGTGTGTGTGTGTGCATATATACATATATACATACATATATATATATATATATATATATATATATATATATATATATATATATATATATATATATATATGTATATATGTATATATATATATATATATATATGTATATATATATATATATATATATATATATATATACATATATATATAAATATATATATGTGTGTGTGTACATGCACATACATACATATATATAAATATATATATGTATATATATATATATATATATATATATATAATACATAAATGTATGTATGTATGTATATAAGAGAAAGAGAGAGAGAGAGGGGGGGGGAGAGAGAGAGAGAGGGAGAGAGGGGGGGGAGAAATAGAGAGAGAGAGGGGGGGGGAAGAGAGAGAGAGAGAGAGAGAGAGTGAGGGGAGGAAGAGAGAGAGAGAGGGGGGGGGGGAGACCACACCACACCACAAACAATCTGGTCACAAAGAGAAAGAAACACACAATCTCACACATCCACCTAAGACTACCAAACAAATGTTCAGCCACTCCTACGGCCCAACACATCTTAGCTTCGAGGCAACAGAGGAATAACCCTAGACATTCCTCTCGGGAATTTTATCCTCATTCCACCTCCGTCAGCCGGAAATGTACCTTCCATCCCCATCCTTCGCCGGGAGCATAAGTACACCCTTCCATCCTTCGTCCCCATCCTTCGTCGCGAGTGTAAGTGCACCCTTTCAACGACGAGGCAATCCACGTAGTCACTTTGCCCCGATTTACTTTCCCTTGCTCCGCGTGCTCTGCAACTTGGCAATGGGGAGAGTGCCGGTACCGTTAACTCTGATCAAGGGGCTCCCGAGGCACTCACACGCCAACGCACTCGGCAATACCATTCACTACATGAGCGTACTTTAACACGTCCCTTAAACAGAGGCACCGGCGACAGTTGATTACAGGTGGGTGCTTTTACTCTGAAAGCGGGAAGATGTATTGAAAAACAAAGGAGAAGTAATTGCAAAGTAGAGCGTAGATTATAAGGCTAAGACAAAATGGATAAAGGAATTATTTGTAAATTCGCTGATAGCAATAGGTCGTCTGCTGTTTAAGGACTTGGAATGAAACGTGATAAAATTCGAATCATAGAGATCAGACTCAGCAACAAACACCTTTACCGTTCCATGACGTCTTTTATTCCTATCCCGAATAAAATACAAAAGCTTTCCCCAATCGCCAGAGCACAGCACGCATCCCCATTTCCAGCACGCACACTCACACAACATACTCATCCCTAATCCGTCCATTGTTGCTATCATCTTGCTATCAGAGATCCTCCTATCAACGCTGAAGCATATTGCAGGCGCCACTATCCATAAAACACGCATTGGCATCCTTTGTCGTTATATTTATGGGTTCATCAACATAGATTTTATGAGCAGATTTCTTGGATAATTTCAGGACCGGCGAAATCACATGATGTGGTTTCATGATCGTCCATGAGTGCATGGGGCTTTAACATACGATGAAAGGGACGAAGGCAATCTAACATGCTTGATACGAATCCCGGCTGTTTTGCGGTCTCACGTTTAACGGCGATTCTGCATGCAATATTGCAATACGTGAACATTTAAGAGTCAAACGATCTAGCAAATCGCTGCCCTTTATTTATCATTCTATCAGCTATGCGTTATTTCTTTATTACTCATTTCCTTCAGAGTTATTTGTCATTATCTCATTAGAGTGACGGAAATTGGTCATGAATAAAACATAAATACATATCACATCA
>BOPN01003050.1:82500-92500 GCA_017312705.2 Penaeus japonicus | reverse complement strand
ACTGAGAAGGCTAGGAGGTGATACAAAGAATCAGATATTTCTACATTACCATCAACAAGCACTTTCGAAATGCACACACAACACTGCAAATCGTATCCAAGTGCTGACTGCGGAAATGATAATTTACAAGTCATTTGTTAACTGAGGGTAAAAAGGTTAGAAGACCTAGCAATAAAACACACACACACACACACACACACGCATATATATATATATATATATAATGTGGCATTCATAAAACAAATGGGGTTTTTGAAGAGGAAGTTGAAAGTAAAATCAAATTGGAGTAGTTTTAAAGAGTCTGTTGTAATCGCATTCAAGAAAGTTCAGCCACAGAGAGAAAAACAGACGAAAAATAAATGGATAACAACAGATATTGGACCTGGTGAAAGAGAGACAGCAAACATCCGACAGAGAAAGTCCAGGATATAAAGCAACTGACCAGGAGATCAAGGTTAGATGTAGAAAGGCTAAGGAAGAATGGATAAATGCAGAGTGAGGAAATTGAACAATGAAAGCACACGGAACCATCTATGATGTATCAAAGATCAAAGAGACCAGTGGCCATAATTCTTGTACATCATCAGGATGTATCAGAGATAAAGCTGACAATATCATCGTGGAAGGTGGACGTAATATATTGGTGAACTATTCCATGACGATAGGAGAGAGAAACTCACAATACAAAAGAATATGGAAGGACCAACTATTTCAAAATCAAAAGTAGAGACAGCACTGAGTAAAATGAAAAGGAATAAGGCTGCTGGACTCGATGAGATTGTTATGGAAATGTTAACATCATTTGAGGTTTTTGGAATTGATAGATTGACAGACCTGATAAATGGAATATATGATGGTGGAGAAATACCAGATGACCTTAGCAAGTCAATATCTATTGCATGATACGAGGGCAACAGAGAGGGATTATATCGAACAATAAATCTTACGAGTCATGTAAGCAAACTGATTCTAAAGCTGATTATGCAAAGAGCTCGGGGAAAGAGAAAACAAGAGATAGACAGGGAACAGTGTGGAGTTATGGATGATGCTGGAACCAGAAATGCCATCTGTAAAGTTCCGATGCTCTCTGATACAGCAAATGAAATGCAGAGAGATCTGTATATATGCTTTATAGACTATTCTAAAGCATTTGATAACTTGAAAAATGGTTTAATGATCTGGATGGTAAAGACTTGTGTTGGGAACAAACAGCTTGTATGCGAATCAGACAAGGATGTGTGTTTCACCTGACTTATATATATATATATATATATATATATATATATATATATATATATATATATATAGAGAGAGAGAGAGAGAGAGAGAGAGAGAGAGAGAGAGAGAGAGAGAGAGAGAGAGAGAGAGAGAGAGAGAGAGAAAGAGAGAGAACTGGAAGGTTTGGAAGGCGTTTCTGTAGGTCATAATTTTAACAATGTATGATTTGCAGATGACTCAACACTTGTAGCAAGTTGACAGCAAGATTTGCAGAGTCTATTAGATGAGGTAGTGGTGGAAAGGGTTGAAGTTAAATCGCAAGAAGACCGTGTGATGGTAACAAGAAAAAGGCGAAGTCGTAGATGCAAGTTGCACATTGGAAATGACCTCATACACCAACTAGACAATTTTAAATATTTAGGCGCTATGTAACAGAGAATGGTGTGCAAATCAAGAGACGAGATGTGGAGATTTTTCTAGCTAAAGAGACCTTCAGAAGATTAGTAGAGATCTTGAAACATCTCAAGAAGCGAATATTGGAGTGTTATGTAACACCTCCTCTGTTATATGGCTGTACATGCTGGACAATATCACCGGCAATATAGAAAGAAATTTACAGGAGAATGATGAGAATGTCATGGGCGGACCATGTAACAAATGATGATGTTCTCAGAAAAGCAAAGCCTGATAGATATTTGGTGAAAACAATGCGGGGAAGGAAGATGAAATTTATGGGGCACATCATGAGCAAAGAGGGGTTGGGAAATCTTACCCTTACAGGACCTACTGAGGGAAAACGGAGCAGAAGAAAACTAAGGCTAACATACCTGCAAAGTCTTAGATGTCGTGTGTAAAAATGCATACCAACAAGTGATAATGAAACCTCAAGAGTGAAAGATGTACTACATGCAACAAGAGATAGGAATCTGTGGAGAGTCACATCTCCGTCAAAGTCTGGAATGGCACATAGATATATATAAATATGCGTGTGTGTGTGTGTGTGTGTGTGTGTGTGTGTGTGTGTGTGTGTGTGTGTGTGTGTGTGTGTGTGTGTGTGTTTGTGTGTGTGTGGTTACAAAGACATGTAAACTTAAAAAGAAACAAAATCTTTGAATTGCATCAGTTTTTATCAAATTATCATACAAATAACGGGATGGTTGTTGTGGTGTTCAAAGGTCTACAAGAGTCAAAGATTATAATGTCAAAATTATTTTGCATGAGTCAGTGTCCTGTAGATTTGCATTGATCCCTTTGGCAGATGGTGGTATTTCACGACACGATGTTATAAACACCGTGTTGTACAGTCTACTTATCGGACATCGCATCTCGACCAGGAATTATCTGTATATACCTATCAATCTATCTTTACACATACAAATACATACACATGTATATATCTATCTATCTCTCCAAACACAC
This sequence comes from Penaeus japonicus, assembly GCA_017312705.2. NCBI lineage: Eukaryota > Metazoa > Arthropoda > Malacostraca > Decapoda > Penaeidae > Penaeus > Penaeus japonicus. Next base: position 89,863 of record BOPN01003050.1, on the reverse strand, counting down.
ACACAATATATACAAAAAAGTAAAAAAAATAAAAAATAAGATAAAAACTATACACATGTACATATACCAATATACCCAATCTCCCCTTTCCCAGTATCTCCCTCTCGTCCGTGTCCGCTATCCTTCCTACCTTTTATGTGGGAAGAAAAATACAAGAAAAAAGATTCGAGAACCGAGCCGGACCCCGCGAGACTGATAAGAGCAGACACTGGGGTCGTTGTGATAACAGGCCGCTGTTGACCACGGAGGGGGTTGGGGAAGGGTGAGGTGCGGGGGTGAGGAGGTGAGGGGGTTGAGTAAGGGGGAAGAGGTGAGGGGGTTGGGGAAGAGGGAAGAGGTGAGGGGGTTGGGGAAAGGGGAAGAGGAGAAGGGGTTGGGGTAGGGGGAAGAGGAGATGGGGTTGGGGAAGGGTGCGGGGGTGAGGAGGTGAGGGGGTTGGGGAAGGGGGATCTTTTGGTTGGACCTCTTTCCATTTATATGCGTGTTTGTCTACCATCCTGTCTGTCATTCTCTCTCTGTGTCTTTTATCTTTCTCTTTCGCTATCTCTCCCTTTTTTGTTCCGTGTTACTCTTTCTCTCTCTCTCTCTCTCTCTTTCTCTATCTATCTATCTCTCTCTCTCTCTCTTTCTTTCTCTCTCTCTCTCTCTCTTTCATTCTCACTCTCTTTTCTCCCACCTCTTCTCACACTTTCCTTCTCCTTTTTCTAACCTTCTCTTCTATTTCTTCTCAATGCCAACCCCTTACTGGACACATGAGCAATGTCTCCTTAATACCCTTAATGTCGACGAGACATACACACACTAACACACACACACACATAAACAAAAAATCGAATAAAGGAATGTAAACAAAATACAAGGCAAAGGAAAATAATGGGTGTCTCGAAGTTACGTAGGACTTTATTGAAGATTTTTTCTATATTTGTAAACCATTTTGTTCCTGCGTCATTGTTCGATTCCGTTTTTATTTATATCTTTTGTGTTATTAATCGGAGTGGGGGTTTAAGGGATCAGGAAGGGTTCGTTGCCTTCCCTGTGAGTCTTTGTCTGCTAAGTAGTTTGTCGGCTGTTCTCCTTCTCTCTCTCTCTCTCTCTCTCTCTCTCTCTCTCTCTCTCTCGGAACACATACATATTTATCCTGCTCTCTCTCTCTCTCGATCCCTCTCGAAACACACATACATATTTATCCTTCTCTCTCTCTCTCTCTCTCTCTCGAAACACACATACATGCATATTCCTCTCTTTCTCTCACTCACGAAACACAAACATATTTATCCTTCTCTCTTTCTCTCTCTCTCTCTCTCTCTCTCTCTCTCTCTCTCTCTCTCTCTCTCTCTCTCTCTCTCTCTCTCTCCCTCGATCCCTCTCGAAACACACATACGTGTTAACCCTCTCTTTCTCTGAGTCAAACCAATTGAATAGAAACGAAAAAATGTAATAATCAATAAAGAGTTTAGAAAAGAAAACACAACATCCCAGAGAGCGAATGCAGCCAGCAATTGCAAGGCGAGGAAAAAAAATCAGGGCACTAATTCTGCCCCATAACCCACCCCTTAGAGAGACACATTGGATATGTTTTTTATGTCTAAATCAACAAATGTCAATTTCCCAGCGCCTGCCTCTCAGAATGAAGTTATCAAAATGGAGGTGCCAGAATGTTGGCTTTTTAATTCACCCTATGTTCATTTTTTTTTCCAATCTAAAGTGGCAATTTCTAGCAATTCGATTTCAACACTGCAAACGCAAGACATACAAGATTCGCCAAACAATGCTGCTGTAGGTATTAACGAGGTCCTTGAAATTATGCTTGCTTTTCGGGAAATTGTTGATATTTGCAACTGCGTCGTAAAACCTGATACTTCTCGTTAACGAAAATTTATCTGACTGTCTTCGTACTTTGAAAGTATAATACGGTTTAAAAGTATGTCGTGTAGAAAATGCTAAACATATTGCAGACTCGTTGCATTGGGGCGCGTTTTCTTGCCTTTGCATTGAGTATGTGTCCTGGTGTGTGGCATTTCTCTAGCAACATGAATGCGGACATGTTTCTTCTAAATTTTCTAATAGAACAATTAAATAAATTGAGGCCTGTTTCAAACACAGAGTAACTGATAAGCTAGGGTTGCCTTGTGTAAATGTGTAATCAAATATGAACTTTGGGAATTTTCCGTTTCTTTCCTTCTTTAGTATGTGTGTGTGTGTGTGTGTGTGTGTGTGTGTGTGTGTGTGTGTGTGTGTTCATGTTTTCCTAGAAACCTAACGTAGCCAGCGTTGGAATTTTATCATCAGGCGGCGCAGGCACTTGGCAGATTATGATAAAATCTGCTTCGAATCTAAGGATATGTCGACTGGTGCAACGTGACTACTTAAGTATGCAGCTAGGTTAACATTGCACCATACTGATATCTGTAACCAAAGAGTGCAACATGAAACCTCTGCTAGAGAAACTACAGATTTCTGAAAGAGCCTTTATCGGCATGTTTTACTCACCAAAGGGAAACAGAGTTCTGCTTTGAAATCATTTGCTGGGTTAACGTTTCGAGATTATAGTGTTGAAATGTGAAACAAATGTATTTACAGTGTCTTGTTAGAACGAGGCCTTCCATGGCTGGGTGATAATTAGCTATTTTTTATGTCTAGCTAGAGTTTGGGTTTAGGGTTAGTAGTAGGCCTAGCTTTTGATGATACGAAATACCATGAAACCGTAGCTTAAGCGAAGTATCGCCGTTGGAACTGATGTGAACAATAGTGGAATACTTTCGAAATCGTTTGACCGAAACTTGGCTCAAGTTCTTTTTTTTCCACTTTTAGAATTTTAGGATTTTAGAATTCTTAGGCTCACCCCTTTCATCTTACCATTGTCCTTCAATTTTAAACTCAAAGTTTAGCTCGTCCCCCCCCCCCCATTTTTCTCCCTTTCTCATTTTATAATCCCAAGTTTGGCTTAGCATTTTCATTTTTACTTCCATTAATTGTTTGCCGGTCATATGGAAATTTGCCTCTAGAATTATCCCCACTCTGAACCCCGGATTCTCGGAAATGCCCTATAGCTTGTTAGCTGCGTTATTAGGCGCTTATTCTCAAAAAAGGTGAGGCCCTTGGAAAAATTGCTCTTAATACAAAAGGAAATAAAAAGTCAAGATATGACTTTTTTATATTCATTTGTGTTTGCTTTCTCTTTTTTTTTGCTGGCGAGAAAGAAGATAAAATACCTTTTCATCAGTTTTTTTTTTAATTCTCTCTCTCTCCTATCTTTTGTTCGTATTTTTTGGCACTGTCATTTATGAAATATCACAGCGATCAAAGTGTGTAGCGAGGGGAAACAGGTATCACTCGAGGAGTAGGAGAGAAAAATGGAAAGATAAATACAGAATCCAGTAACTTCATGGGGAAAAAAGTATAAAATTTCGAGTCAAACATGAAAGAGAGAGAGAGAGAGAGAGAGAGAGAGAGAGAGAGAGAGAGAGAGAGAGAGAGAGAGAGAGAGAGAGAGAGAGAGAGAGAGAGAGAGAGAGACGCAGTGGAGCCAACTGCATCTGTTATAACTGTGGCATGTAGCGGCAATTTTTGTTTTGTTTTCTTTTCTTTTTGATCTGAATGTATATAAAGTTCAAACCCAAGCATTACAAAGAAAGTAAGCGAATACAAAATTATGTATTTTAAACATGATGGAACCTGTTAAGTATAATCATCATTTGCATCATTATTGTAGTCAGCAGTGCTTCTTTTTTATAATTGCCATCAACGGTATAAGCACTGGTATCACTATCACTAAGACTTCACTATTAATACAAACAAAGGAAACTTACGGGGAAGTGCAATTATACTGTACACTGCTAATTAGACTAACAATTACATCGATGCGATATGATAAATAATCTTGCCAAATGCCTCTGTAACATTAATGTACTAAAATGCTATCTAGCGAGTTTTGTTTAGTTGCTCCATTATTACCACAGTCACTCTGTATAACAATGCCTATAAGCAATTACAATGAAATATCTAATATTCTGTTTACATCATACTGAAGTATGTATATTTTAATTATCATTTATTGTTATTTACTCATCATAATCCACGCAAAGGGAATTTGGAAAGCATACTGGAAAAAAAATATATATATATACATATGTATATATATATATATATATATATATATATATATATATATATATATATATATGAATATACACACATATGTGTGTGTGTGCCTATATGATCCATCTGTAAAAATATGCACCATTCTATACAGGCAAAGCTTTATAAACCCAAAAGTCCACAACAGAAAAGTTTATTAGGCCTATTCTCGGAACATCCACTCAACCCAGGACTCGCATTTCTAACAGGCTGTTTGGTAGTTCCTTGTGTTTCATTCAATTTTCGCCTTTATTCCACGCTGACGTAGATTTGAACAAAGTTTTTACGCCTATTGCTATATTTTGTGGGTTTTCCTTGTTAACTAACGAAATTCCATGAAACTATAACACATTGGGGATTCCAAGATTACCATGCAACACAATGAAAAGGAAATGAGACGTTAGATCAACAGATTTTATTAGATATGAAAATTTAATCATGCATTTCCTTAACATCAACAAATTCTCATTTCTAGTTTTGTCATTAGCAATATAATGTAACACAACACATTTTGCAAATATTTTGCTTCATTAACCTGAAGGATATAATAATGTCACCTACGGGGGAAATCATGACAATTAAGTCATGAAAAAAACAAATAATTCAGAAAAGTGTGAAATCTGATGTAAATTTAGCATTATTGTTTCTAATATCAAGTTTAGTGGGGTAGGGTAGGGAGAGCAGAGGCTTCTAATTTCCCTTGTCGAATAAGGAAAAAAATAAAAATGCCGATAGATGCACGCCACTTATTTGTCTTATAAGTTGCAGGCCACTTACATGCCAACAAAGGAGGTAAAATTCATCCATATTAGTCTAGCGAAAGAACATCCCGGAATCTGAAACCCAAGCACATTCATTTTGGATGGATGAACCGTTTACATTCTTAGAACAATATCGTAAATACTACCAATACCATCATAACCTCTGTTAGAGAATAACACTTGATTACATTTACTCATTTATTTCTGGAGCATATGAGGTAGACACCATCGCCAATCCAGACTCTTTTTGTCCGTATTTGACACTGGCTCCTGCGATTAAGTAGTGGCAGTACCTTTCTTTGTTTCTCTGTCATGATAGGTATTAGAGTATATCTCCTGCGGCTCGAGTGACGGGAGTACCAACAAGAGCATTTTATTCAGGGAAATTGTGGTGTGTATTATGCTTGCTTGAAAGGGTCTCATGTTTTCACTTTCTGGAACTGATTAATCTCAATTAAGCACTAGTGATTACTTTAGTCATATTAAGAATTGGATACATTTACATAATACTTCCTGATAGAACATTTTGTCCTTACTTTTTTTTATTATCAATTAATCACATCAACTCTATAATCAACTTTATTTATCAATAGCAGCCTAAGCGGAATTTCTCTTTCATCAAATATTACTTCCTACTTGTTCTTGAGTTATCCCTCATTAAATCCTTGTTGTTTAATCGTTATTCTACCACACCAGAGTGATGTGGTCTCTCACAATCAGAGCAAACTACTTCATTGTTTACCTTGCCAAGGGAACGCCTAAATGAATCTTTTTCCTTTACATACCACTATTAATTCTATGATAATAGCAATATTTAAAAGGTAGCTGCGTTTAACTCATAGTTATAAATAACATCAATCATGATATGTTTAAATTTATACCAATGAAATTAAGTTACAAATTTTCAACATTATTTAACAGAACGAAAAAAAAAGAAAAAAGAAAGAAAGAAAAAAAACAAAACTTCCAGTTCCGTTTATCATATGAACAAGCGAACACACATTAAGCCTGTATTTTTAATTCGATTCCACTCCCTCAGATAATAGATAGCGGCTATAATAAACGTCATCGTTTAATTCTTGGACGTGGGGCGTCTCCGGTAACACGGGTTGGCCCAGGAGAGCTGGCGGTTTGGGAAAATCACCAATGTCAATTACAAATTATTGCAACAACCGTTATAAAAGGAGGATGAGGAAAACAACCTGAGTTGCAGCTTGAGTCGTTCGCTCGTATTGTTGATAACTAGTTCACCTTCGTAGTGTGTGTGTGTGTGTGTGTGCGTGTGCGTGTGCGTGTGCGTGTGCGTGTGCGTGTGCGTGTGCGTGTGCGTGTGCGTGTGTGTGTGTGTGTGTGTGTGTGTGTGCGTGTGCGTGTGCGTGTGCGTGTGTGTGTGTGTGTGTGTGTGTGTGTGTGTGTGTGCGTGTGTGTGCGTGTGTGTGTGTGTGTGTGTGTGTGTGTGTGTGTGAGTGTGAGTGTGTGTGTGTGATTGTGCCTGCGTGAGTGCGTGCGTGTGTGTGGTTAAGGTATTCCAATTTTGTGTACGGCCCTTGTCCCTAGTCATATACAATATCCGAACTAGTTGAAATATTAATGTATCAATTCGAGTTTGTTTTACATTTAGTTAATTCCAAAGTCAAACAAAGACCCCGGAATTACAGGTACGTTTTTTTAATCAGTTGTTTATTTATTTAATTTCTGTCTACCTCTTTATTATTATTTTTTTTTATCAAATTCATTGGCTTTATCTTTCCCTATATTGTAAAAATCGTGAACTGGATCCATGCAGAGAGAGAAAAAAATACCTATAGGTTTGCCTTTATGTAAGAGGAAGAGAGAAAGAGAGAGAGAGAGAGAGAGAGAGAGAGAGAGAGAGAGAGAGAGAGAGAGAGAGAGAGAGAGAGAGAGGGAAAGAGAGGGAGGGAGGGAGAGAGAGATGGAGGGAGATAGAAAGTCAGGTTAACAGATATAAATAAGGAAAAAAAAGAGAGAGAGAATTCATATTCCTTCGAAATTCTGAAGCTTCGTTTTGTATTTTTGCTTATGCATTTCGCTCTAAATCTTTCTATTTTTCCTCTCCATGGAATGTTTTTCAGATGTCTATATTTTCAAATTAAACATATATTCCACTGAACTCTGATCTTTCTAAAATAACAATAACAGGCAAGCAAAATCATGTCTAATTCAAGTGTTTTAATAAGTCAATGTATTTTATAGATGAAGAAAAAATGTTTGCTCGGAACTCATGAATTTAAATCATATTTGCTGCTTCTTGCCTTGCCTTCCTCCTTGTTCTTGTACCTCTATTATTTTGTTTTTTCTTTCTTTCTTTTATTATTGTTATGATCATCATAACTGTTATCATGATTGTGATTATGACTGTACTATCATAACGCGAATGTTAATGACAATAATGCTCGTGATAATGAAAATTATATATCATAATGATAATATCGTAGTGAAAATAT
>BOPN01003050.1:47500-50000 GCA_017312705.2 Penaeus japonicus | reverse complement strand
TCTACAAAGAAAAAAAAAAAGCATCGAACTCACCGCAAAATGGAGAGTGAAAGGAGAGAGAGCAAAAAAAAAGAAAAAAAAAAATAATAATAATAAATAAATAGATAAAGGAAAAAGAAAAAGGAACACAGGAATGAGGCGAGAAATAACCGGCCTAAAGAAAGAAAACAAAAGATTAATTTAGGCAATGCGTTTCCAATATGGCGGACGAGCGAGAAAAAAAAAGTATGAAAGGAACGGGGTGGGGAAGGGGAAAGATAAAAGGTAAAGGGGAGGTAAACTCATACGGGTAAAGAATGAGGGGGAAGGCGTCCTAACGTAACAAGGCTAAGGAGAAAAGGCATCTTCACATGTAAGGGGAGAAAAAGGGCAAGAGGCAAGAGAATAAGGAAGATCAAGCCACACAGACGAAGGACAATTACAAAGACATCCACACAGCTCGAGTGTGAAGGGGAGGAAGGGGGGTTGTGTGTGTCTGGGAGAGGGGGGGGGGGGGGGGGGGGATACAGAAATTCTCTCGCTATGCCGCACAAGAACAAAAGACTTGAAGCATTGATTCAACGGTGATAGCATTCAGGCGAACCCAAAATCCTCCTGATGAAGTATGACGGCCGCTTCCAAATTCACTTTTATATCACGCCGATATCGGATCATCAGAACCAATATTTCGCATCGGCTTTCGGAGGCGGAGACGCGACGCGATGTAACGGGGGGGGGGGGGGGGGGAGAGGGGCTTTATTCCTTTTTTTTCTTTTTTTTTTGGATTAGGAGGTGCGTTGGGGATGGAGAGAGAGATAGAATGAGAAAGGGAGAGCAAGAGAGAGAGAGAGGGTGGTGGGGGGGGGGGGTAGAGGGGCAGTTCAAATTCAAATTCAAAATCTTTATTCCATAGAGCACAATGGTTAGAGAGAGAGAGAGAGAGTTCTCACTATTATATTCATTACTACACAACTATCATCAGGATCATCGTTATTATTATCATGATAATAGCTACACAGTATTGATAATGATAATGATAACAATGATGATGATAATGATAATACTGCTAACATTACTACAACTATTAATAAGGATTATGATGATGATAATAATAATAATAATAATAATAATAATAATAATAATAATAATAATAATAATAATAACAACAACAACAAAATACAAGTAGTGACGATAAGAATGACAGTAACAATTGTAGTGAATATATATATATATATATATATATATATATATATATATATATATATATATATATATATATATATATATATACTGTATATAAAATTAATGACCCTGACATATGGCGGGTCATCCCGCAGATTTCGGGCCACCTGCACCCTGACGTAACGAAAGAATCTACGGATTTTTCCGCCTGCAAGATGATTTGGCTTCGCTATTCTTGCTGTGTGTGTGTTTGATATTAATAAGAATGAAATGTATTTCTATGTTCCTTTATCTTACCTTTCCGATTGTTTCGTGTTCTACGTCTACATTTACATTACTACTACTTTACACAGCACTACATTACTTATCTTATATTCTGTATTTACCTTACCTCTCATCTTCTCTCTCTCTCTTCGACTATAACACCTTACCTTCATTTTTCATCTGTTTTTCTTTATTTTCTCTCGTTTCCCCACACGGATTCCTTTTATATGCCAATTTTTGTATTTTTAGTTTCCTTTTATGCACACTTTTTCACTTTTGAATTACAAATAGGTTGAATCGTGGGTAAGACGTCACCATGAGCGCGGAAAACTGCCACACAAAAGGTCAAGCAAGGGCAGTTAACAGGGAGAAGGTTCTTAGACTCGTGAAGTGGCAGACGATCTTTTAGATTTTTACCTGGAGACAGTCTCTCGTGCTCTAATGGTTTTACCCTTTATTTTACCAAGTAAATGTATGGTATGTTGATTTTATTTATTGGTTTTGTTTTCGAATAAGTGTGTTAATAAATGAATAGTATGGAAGCTCCCCTTTTTTATGTTGCCTTTTATTCAGCCAGTTTGTTTTTAATGGTGGTTACGGGATGAGTTTTCATTCCCGAAAGTCATCATCTATTATGTGCCACACTAATGAGATGACGCGTAGTCGGGTACCACGCTATCAAACATAACATCTATAATAACTCTACGGAGTTTGTAATTGCCCACTACAATAATGATAATGAAAAATGTAATGAATATACTAACATTGGTAAAGATAACGCTAATGATGCTAATAATAATAGCGATATGGTTATTAATAGAAATGACAATAATGATATTGATAGTAATGATAACAATCATAATAATGATAAAAGTGATAATGATATTGATAATAATGATAGTGATAATATTGATGATTATGATAATACCCACAATGCAAATAGCATTAATAAAACAATAAAAATGAAAACAGTACTAATCATCATGATAATAACGTTAATGATGATGATACTGATGGTGATAATAATAATGATAAGGAAGACACTAAAAAAGTGACAAAATGGATAGGATAGATT